>WYDI02034492.1:0-19627 GCA_009867235.2 Psittacus erithacus
GGGGGGAGTGGGGGGGGTGGGTACAACACATTGCCACATCCCAGTTAAAGTAATTATTACCTTATCATGCCTTTCTCATATTTCTGACTCTCTTTGGATTGCTAATCATGAAAGTATTGTCCAATAAAATCCAACTTCCTTTACTTGCAAGCCCCTCTTGTTTCTGGGAAGAGCTGTAAGCCTGGCATTAATATGCCTTTGATGGAAGAAAAAAGTATGGAATACAAAATTCTGAGATGAATTTGGCACAAGGGATAACTGCCATCAGAAAGAAAATGAGAAAGCAAATATTTTTTTTCCCCACAAACCACAGCGGACATTTTCTTTGCTTCTGGGTTCTCTTTATATTGTAAATTTACCTCTACTACTTCTACAGAACACAGTCTCTGTAGCCAAGAGAAATTCCACTGAGCTTTAACTGCTGTGTCTTTGTTGTTTAATATTTATTTTCTTATGTCTGTTTTGATATTTATTTTTTATAACTACATTAAGACTTTTCTTCACAATGTGGGGAGTAGTGAGATTGTTACTTCCTAAATACATTCCAGGAAGTTCATGATTTTCTGAGGTCTAATTGTTCTCTTCAATGCATCTAAATATTTTTTCTCACTAAGTGTATTTGTGCAGAACTGATCTGGGGAATTTAAAAATTCTCAAGGCATTAATAATGTGCGATTGGATGCTCGAACAATGAAATTTCAGTAAAAAAAATACAGCCAATCAGTAATGTTGCTAAGTATCACTAGCTCCGGGCTCAGTAACAGAAATGGAGATAGGAGTTTCTGATTCAGTTTCTTCTAGATGAATCATCGTGCCAAGTCTTGCATTTTTAATATTGACTATTAAATTCCACTATGACTATAAAATGTTTTTTGATTGCTAAGAAACTGTTATTTACGGGTAGTGAGAGAACTGAGTGACATGAGGAATAAAATAGCCTAAATCTAATTTTACAATAGGAGTAAATGATCTGAACCATGCAATTATGCAAGTGTAGAAACTAGATACCCTGTTTCCAGGGAAGACTGGGGGAATGCAGTGGAATATTTCAATTGCACCAATTGAAGGCTTAATATGCACCAGTCATGCCTCTCACAGTAAATGGCTCATTAAAAGGCTTGGAGAAAATTGTTTGTCATGCATTGCCATAAAAATGATTACTTAAAGGTAATGACCAATTACATGTTAATACAACAACAACGAACAGAGGAGCACCTAAAGAGGAAAACAAAGAACTTTTTAGATAGAAGGAAAAAACGACCTGGATTTCTTTGTAAGGCTATCAAAGCTGGATTTTGAAGCTAGCTGGGTATCTAAATATTGCATGAATGGCGTATGGCAGATTAATTAGGTAATTAAGTTATTGCAGACTTTCTTTCACAAAGAAACAGGTAAGACCAAACATGACAATGCTGAGACTGGAAACAGAAAGTATTTATTAGATGCAGGGAAGCAGATAAAGTAAGATGGTCCTTTGACCTGTCCTTATTGCTCAGTGCTTTAATTTCGGGATGTTGGAGACTTAGCTCACTTTTTCAGTGCTGTCACATTGTTTCATTTTTAAGTGGTAAATTTAGCAATTACTAGATACTTAGTATTATAATTGCTGATTTATTTAATTACTAACCTAAAATAAGCAGGGAATACTTTTAATGGAAATGCGTGATCGCTTGTTAAGTGCAATACAGCTGCTTGTGTTTACTAATGAAGTTAGTGAATTTTTTCACTAACTCACAATAAAATGGTTATAGTCATGATAAACTTTCACCTGCAGCTCAACCTCTTTGAAAAGGTTTTATTAGAAATAAAATCCTAACATTTTATAATTTTTTTTCTTCTTGTAACACAGAGAAATAGTGATAGCTTGTTAATACAATTAGAGAAATTGTTCATATATTACTTTTGCCAAATACTTGTAGTTGAAATTGTTGTTAAGACAGAAGCTTGTAATATCAAAAGATATTATAGGATAAAGGAGTAACTTGTATCTTTAAAAGCATTTTGCTGGCAAAGTGAACATTAACATCGTAGTGTAAGCATTAATTTACAAGTGTTAATCTAAAACCAATTTCTATGTTGTCTCCAAAAGTCAAATCTTGCTTTGGATAATTTCACAAATGGGCAAAAGGAAACATACCCTTGCTTTTCAATATCTGGTGCTAAGGGAGAAACTGTAAAAAGGTTTGTCTTTTGTCATAGAAAGCCAGCATGTACAGTGTGCTTTTAATGCAAACCTGGAAGTGGCTGTCCACAATTTAAACTTCAGAATTTGCTAATCTAAGAGAATAAAACTGGTATTATGTTTCCAGCTGTCAGGTCTTTACTGGTAAAAAAAAAAAGAACTCAGAAAAACAGTCCAACCTCTATCTAACAAGGGAGTGGATGAGATGTATAACTCCATTTGAAAAGATCTATAGGTAAACTGACTGATTTTCATCCCAAATTCGAAGTATTCCAGAGCTTCAGAGATGCATCTTTAATGATGCATAATATTCTGCAAATGCCACAGTAAAACAAGCAACAAAAACTGGTCTTTCATCAGTGACAGTGAAATATATGAAAAAGAGAATAATGAGTACTGGGTAATAGAGAAATTATTTAAGTCAGATAGCATTTACTTTGAAGTCATATTTATGTCAGAATATTCCTATAGCAGTTACTGGACACATCCCAGTGCATACTGATTTTGTGAGTGGCAGGAAATGAGGCACTGTGTTCTGCACCAAATTGTTGCAGTAATAAGGCTATAAACCCAGTAGCAACAGTATCCCTATTCAGTCTGTTTTCACTGAGGGTATGAAGCGTGACAAATGATTTTCTTGGTACTAAAGCAAAGGTTTAAGGTTTCTTTCACCAGACCTGCACCAATGCAGAACCAAAGTTGGTCCTTTGCTCATGAAGCTTTTATCTCTGGAGTTTTCTGAGACTGATTTTATGTTGAAGTGACTTAAAGCAACAAGACAGAGCTGAGAGAATTTTTTAGGCCCACATATGAGGTCTGATCATTGGTATTGCACCTGGCTGCTTCAAGTGAGACCTGAGTTTCAGTGTTGTACTGTTGTAACAAGAAATTAATTGCTGAATTCAATTTGGATTGGAACTCCTATGCTGAGACATAACAGGTTTTATTCTAGATACACTGAATGCTTACCTGTTTATCCTGAACCTATTCACTAGCAGTAAGGCTTAACTGCTATGCAACTGATCACTGATCTCAGTTAGAACTCCGTGCTGGAATATGTACTTTTCTCTAAAAAAAACCCTACCTTTCTCTTTTTCTTTTACTGTCCCAAAAGGATATCCTTGCAACAGGACCAAAATTAGCCAAAGCCAAGCACTAACTCAAATACGTGCATAGTCTGGTAAAGTGATGCTGTTGAACTGTGAAACTACGCAGGGTATTGGATCTAGCTTATATGTCATCAGAGGATGTCTAGAGCTTCCTCTGAAGTAAAGAGTCCACCTGAGTTTAGAGCCATCTCTGAAGGTCTGTAGGCAAGTAACAGATTAGTAACTCATAGCAATTTAGCCCAGTTGTCACCTGAATCTACACAGCAGTCCAAATGCTACTTATCTACGAATAGATATCTAAGAATAGCTAATATCTATCTAATTAGATCTAAATTTCATCCTTCCCTCTGAGGATGGCAGAACTACAGCTTAAGGCAGTTGAAGTCTCTTTCCTTTTGACCTGGAAGCCAAGGTCAAACCATCCTCATTGCTGGGAGAAGCCTGCCTACTTCTCTGTATGATACAACATGGCACATTACTTATGAAGAAAGGAAAGAAAACCACAAAGTTTAGAATTTAAATCCCAGAATAACTTCCTTTTGTTGAACTATGTCAGCTGTGTGAACTAAAGCCAATCAGGTACCAACCTGCCTTATGCTCACAGTGCTCAGAACTGCAGACAGACACGTTTGGGTAGATCCCTTCTGAGAGCGATACAAGAATAACCGGTCGCAACATTTTCAATAAGGGAAGATACAAAGGCAGCACAAAACTGCCGCCGTGAGGGACCAATCTTCAGGCTCATCCTGGGTACATCAGTCATAATAAGCTGCTGCTTATTACCATTTTTTTGGAAGAAAAGCTTTCTCACTAGGTATACTCTGCTCCTGTGAGCCCCTGAGTGAGAAGGCAAATGGCAGACATATATCGCAAAAATGTTCAGACAAGAATTTCTGAAGGTAAGGAAGCAGAAGTAATTTATTATCACAAGCTATTCCCTTTGTAATGATCAGAAAACAAGAATTGTGGGCTGGGCTCTGAAAACCAGTAAAGGAAAAAAGATGAACCCACACAAGATTTTTTTTTGTTCAAGATCTACTGTCTTTCTCAGCTTCATAGCACAGGTCTTTGGCATATAAAAATCAGAGGTCGTTGGCCATACTTTTGATGCTTTTGCACTGATAGATTCTACATGACTTTGAAGTATGCATTTATTAATTATGTGCAAATAAATTCACATACATATATTTGAGTGCTTTTTATCTTTTTATTTTTTCTTTTTATCTTTTTATTTGAATGGCTACTTAGTTCAAGCAGTTGCAGATGGAGAAGGCCTAAGGGGGGTGAACATTAAATGACCATGCACATCATGGAATCTTTCTCAGACTAATGACCAAGTATTTATGTTTTTGTGGTTTTTTTTTGTTTGTTTTTTTTTTTTTTTCAGAGCCTGATAGTAAATAATCTGTAACAAAGTCTGAAAGTTAAAGCGACACTGACCTTACTATAATATTCTATTATTACAACTTTGCTCAGCAGTCAGGAATGATGTACTTCAGGGCAAATCAGGAAGTGCTCAAATTAGATTCTACTCTATCAGAATCAATTCATCATGCATATGTCGCACCCTGATGATATAGCTATAAGATTAATAACCATAACATTAATTTATAATTTAAATTTATCAGTGTAACAATAATTGTGTAGTCATCCCAGATTTTTATTTTGATTTGCTGGTTTGATCACATCCATTTTTCAACCAAGGCCAGGCCATACATTGTGTGTTATATATCATGGGATATCTTGAGGTAGAGGAATAAAATATTTTATAAAATGTCTACTTGTTCTACTCTCTGTTTGTATTTTATTTTAAAAATCTGCAAGCTAAACAAGTGAGCTCTACCACCTACTGCACTTACACAAAATCAGTATAGTCTATTATTTATAAATTATGACACTTCAATATTAGACTTCAAATGACTCATAGTGATTGCAGAACTAGCATGGAAAACATTATAAGAATAAATTATTTTGCAATTATATTACTTAATAGCTACAGGGAAATATTTATGTCTATTGTTAATCTTTTGAAGTTCATTTAGAAAGAATTAACAGAGAAAACACAGTATCCAAAGAAAATGAAGATGAGTATAGGCATAAGTGTACAATGGATAAAGTTAATTTTTGAAGCACGTCTAGTGAAGTTAAAAGACTACAGACTAGGATTTAGTTAATTGAACAGAGTGGTCAAGCAGTGTTGCATGGTTATGTTGCACTCTTCTAATAATTGCTTTTGAGGATAAACACACCTGACTGTAAAACTAGATGATGTATGCATTAAGAGAAACAAGGGGAGTAAGCTGGAGAAGATTGGAAATGATAGATTCACTGGATTAAGAGCTGTGTTCAGAAGGATAACAGGCTTTTCCTTGGGCTCCCCACACCTTCTGCAACAGGTACTTCATACATAACATACCAATGTGGGAGACTGCACACAATAACCATATTTTCACTGATTTCTTAACCAGTATGTTAATTATCCTGCTGAACTGGATGTTTAAAGTTACATTTTGAAAGGAGGGGATTTTGAGCTATTTCAGATGAGATTGAGAGATGAGAGCAATATAAAACTTGGTTAAATCAGACAACTAAAAATAACCACTCTAAAGTGTAGTGTTAGCACAGTGCTAATAAAATCAATGCATTTGCAAAACACAGCTTTGAATTTCTGAAGCTACAAAAAAGGCTCCACGAGTTTTTTTCCACTCTAGCAGCTTCTAAAAAAAGCCTTTCACAGAAGCTAAATGAGAAAGACTCAACTGATGAAACTTTCAAGATTAAACTTTGCCTTCTCACCGAAGTATGATTAAACAATCTGCACTGGAAACTCAGAACACACCCATGGAAAAAAGGCTAGTGACAAAGCCAAAAGGGCTTGACATGTTTCCTTGGAATTTGTGTGTTGTCAGAGCACTTCTCTTTTTTTATGCCTATATCAAGTCCTTTATTTATAAGAAATAGATAAATTTCCCAACAATTTTCTATTTTTTCCCTTAAGTTAGAAATTTACTTTGATTCCAGTCCTTTCCTTTGGCTCTTCCTTTGTTGATTTAAAATTCCTTCTCATCTGTGGTGTTTAATAATTAAGTTTTTTTCTTTCAGATATCTTATAGATTGCAAAAGAAAAGAGAAAGGAATCACTTTTCAGAGTGACTACCAGGAGAGACTATTCTGTCTGTCATCACATTTGCAATACACAAAAAAGACACGCCACTTATTTTTTGTCTGTACATACAGCCTGTTCCTATGCCCAAGAAATGAAAATTAGCTTTGGTGCAGGCTGTGAAAGATATCAGTGTTACCCACTTTTTGGGTATAATAAATGATTTCTTATTTGTGCATTTGCTGAAACATAGCATCCCTGTTCTCTTCGAGGAATGTATTTTAAAACAGACTTTCCTTGGATGTCACTGGATTAGGAAGTCAGTACCCCCAGTAGGGGCAAGTGATTATCTATCATCCTTCTTTGCTTCCATTTCTATGTAGTAATCAAGTCACATTTTTAAGAGCTTGTTGTAGTTTAACCCTGGCTGGCAACTAAGAGCTAAGCCCCACACAGCTGCTCACTCACCTTCCCTTGGTGGGGTGAGGGAACAGTAAAAGTGAGAAAACTCATGGGTTCAGATAGAGGCGGTTTAATAGGTAAAGCAAAAGCTGTGCACACAAACAAAGCAAGGAATTCATTTGCTGCTTCCCATCAGCAGGCAGGTGTTCAGCCATCTCCAGGAAAGCGGATTCCATCATGCATAACGGTGACTTGGGAAGACAGACACTATCACTTCAAAAGTCTTCCCCCTTCCGTCTTCTCCCCCTAGCTTTATATGCTAGGATATCCCATATATAACATCATATGGTATGGGATATCCCTTGGATCAGTTGGGGTCAGCTGTCCTGGTTGTGTCACCTCTCATCTCCCTGTGCACCCCCAGCCTACTTGATGATGGAGTGGCATGAGGAGAGGAGCAGAAAGGTCTTGGCTCTGTGTAAGCACTGATCAGCAAAAATGAAAACATTCCTGAATTATCAACACTGTTTCCAGCTCAAATCCAAAACACAGCCCCGTATCAGCTGCCCAGCCAAAACCAGCACAGACCTGTTAAAACAGAAAATGGACTTTTATTTCAGCTGGCATCGGATTTTCATCCATCTGATGAAATATCACCCTTTCGTTTACTCCATGTGCCCCTTTTTTATTCATTGGCCTGAAGATTTTGGCAGTAAGCAGGATGCAAAATTGTATATTTAATAATGCAAAGTTGCCGAAGATGCAGAAGTTAATATCCATTCAGAAATAGTAAGATTGTGTGGCTAAAAAGTAACATGCTGGCTCCATAAAAGCCAGTAAAAATAGAACTGTTGACTTCAAAGAACTTTAAACAATTTTGCAAACAAAACAGCATGGGCTGCGTTAACACTCCATTAAGCAGTTTTCTTCCCTTGCCTTTCCCTGACTTTAATTAGACCACTAGATTTCAGAGGTGGCAGCATCAAGAACATTAAAATGACCAGGGTCTTACTAACTTTGTTCTTTCAAACAAGCTATACAATAGGTTGCGGTCTAGGTAAACAATACTAATTTTCAGTTTTTGCCTGAACTTCTGTGGACAATGTAATGCAGTTCCTGGGTATGTACTTGACTGTGATTGTACAATTCCTTTCTCAGTGTTAATGAAAAAACCAATCAGGTTGCATGTCTTTCTACCTGTTACTGGGACATGACTGTATCCCTCCTGCTGCAAAAGGTGTTTATGCAGATTCACTGAACAAGGTGATTTAAAAAAAAACCCAAAAAACAAAACCAAAAACCATCCAGAGATGGCTCCGGTCCACTGGCAGTGTTGAGGATGGCCCTGTCCTCTGTTTAGTCATTGATGGAAAAAAGAAGAGACCAAGATAGGCAGTGCATGCAGAGGAGCACACAGTCTTTGACAGACACGTGGCACTATGTATTTGCTTCCTCGTACTTACCGACATCTTTGGTCTTAAAGCTGGGCAGAAAATAGTGGGATTAATAGTGGTATAGTGGGACTAATAGGAATGGGACAATGTAAGGAACATAAGCAAGAAAGACTGAGGACTTTAGATTGGTCTAGTAAGTCTGTCTGGAAGAGCTATTCAGCGTCTCTGCAGATTTGTTCTTGAAGATGAAACTATCTTCAGTATAGTAACTGGGTTTTAGAAGTTTTGTGTATGACTTTATGCCCAAAATAAATGTACTATTTTCCCATATTAGAGGCATAATATGAAGCTGCTTTTATTCAGGACGATGCAACACTTACCTGTAAGACCAGCAGCTTCTGCTGATAAGAAGGCACTCCAGGACAGGAGGAAAAACAAACCTGTTTCCAACATAGGAAACTCACAAAGCTTTGTAAATTTTGTCAAGTGCGAAAAGATTACTAAGGAAAAATAAACTCTCAACTGTTCTGTAAGTGAAAATTGCCCCCAACCTGATAAAGGATGAAAGAAACAAGCTAGCGCCCTACACCACCTATAGAAGTTGAGTTCAGGAAAAACTGCACACCTTCTAAATTATCTTAAAGAGGAAAATCCAGCAGAGGTTTTAAACAGGTGAATTCTATAAGTCAGCTATTTCAAGTACTTTTGTGAGTTTTGAATAAATGCCTCACTGGCTGCATTTGATATTCTTGGCCCAGAAAAAGGGGAAAGTAAGTAATTTTTTTCCAGTTTTGTAAACAAACTGGCATTTATTTACCTTTGCATCGATGCAAGAAACATGAAAATCACTGCTCTTTTTACAGTTGTATTTTACTGCAAAAATGCAGGACAACAGGTATGCCTTTTATTTCTAACTTAGGTAAACTGACTGACTGGATTTGTAGACTAGTGTTTTAACCTCAAAATATTTCAAAACACTTCCCTAAAATTTAATTATTTATAAATAGTAAAATAAAGACCAGAGCCTTGCCTAAGGTTAAAAAAAAATTCTTTGAGGCTTCTGGCAAATGAACTTTCCTGTCAATTTATGATTTCATGGTTTGTTTGAAAAGTCTTGAATCACCAGAGGAAAGGTTCAGGCTCACACTAAGGATGTTCAGTCTTAGATATCACACAATTTTTTGAACATCTATAGATTTTCTCTCTGAAAACAAACCATAAAGGATATTAAAGCGGTGACAATAGCATAAGAAGATCCCATGGCAAAAGATCCAGCAAAGATTCCCAGGAAATTTCCCACTGACTGGAAGAAAGCAGCAGCATCAAATGTGTTAGGATTCTCCTTAGGACTGTAAATGGATATGGAGCTGAAAATAAAATGAAGGGATGGGGGAGAGGGAAAGAAAAGGGAATAATGAAGTCAATCACATTGTTATGATTTTGGAATGGATAACTGAAAATGGACATCTTTAGGGACTCAAATGAGAAACAAGGCTTTTCTGTTTCAAGGCTTCTTGTTTCTCTTAATGCATAATAGCAAACTGGAGAGCAAAACGGATGGAGACTGGCGAGGGACAGACCAGTTTATTTTCAAGGTATCACACTGGAAATCAATAGTCTACTGCCAGTCAGTAAACATTTTTATACTAGAAGTGCCATCAAGAATATTGTTTCTAGACCAACTAAACATTAAAAGGTGGTAGGTGTATAAGAAAATTGCAGGGAACATAAATAACTTTGAATTATTTATTGGTCATATGTCTTCAGAGCAGTTATATATTCACAAATATTCTTGATAAAAAGTGCAGCTTTATGGCTGAGGCTCAAGTGGGTGACACAAATCACAGTAGATACCAAATCTGCACAGCAATCTTGTCATAAACCATCTAATAGCTCCCTTCTTGGTATAAATAGAGCTCCATAAATAGAGCTGAAACCCTATCAAGAGCTCAACAGTAGGAAACCTTGTGGACAGAATGAATGTTGTCCCACAGAAAGAAACTGCGGCAGTTGGCAAAGGTCACCTTCTGTATCCCAGCCCTGGGTACAGCCATTGAGAGTACTTCTGAATGGGAAATGATGCTACTGAAGGGAAGGCTGTGCACTAAAGCATTTTTCAGTTTCAGAGCTGTTACTTGCCTCTAGTCAGTTACTGCCCAAAATACTAGTAACACAAAGTACGTATGCCTTTTTTCTTGTCAAAACATTAAATTTAACAGACACAAAATAGTTCTAAGCCTCCCAAACTAATTGAGCAACATTTTAGATCTTTGTGGTTCTGTTGCTTTCAGTACTGTAGGTCTTTTATGTTCGTTGTCAAAGAAAATGTAGTGAGCTTGGCACTGGATTTGAGAAAGCAGCTTGGATTGCTGGAAGATGATTGGTATTTTAAGCCTTAAAAATTTAGAATTTTAAAAATGGTTTGAATATTTTAAGCTCTTGCATATTAAGACCCTGATCCCTGCAGTCTCATGTCTTCCATCTGGAGATGAGGTTTGGAGATGAAGATCTACATGCAGGATTTTCTAAAATGTTGCATTCACTTAGGAATTCATTTAGGAATGATGAAGACATGTGAAAACAGATCTTATGCTTTCAGTCTGTAAAAAAGGCACAAGGATTCTAAAGGCATATGGTGGAGCACCACTAAATATGACTGGTGAATACTTATCCTCTACAACAGTGTCCTCGGGGGAGAAGGGGGGAGTGAGAGAGCGGCTGTGTAGTTCTGAGCTACTGGCTGGGCTTCAACCACGACAAACAGAAATTACTAAGCACCAAAATCTGGTATCTCCAGTTACGCTGATTAGCAGTGCTACAAAACTAGTGAGATGATTTGTAGCAGAAAGTGCTATTAATATAAGTACACAAAATATGTTTCCCAGGGGAAATGCTAATTAACATGTTCTATCTAAATTGTCAGTCCTGTTTCAATTGTGACTCTCTTAGATCAGGGGTCAGGTATATTTCTTTGCTTTTCTTGCCTTCAGCTGATTCTTGAAATGTTTTATCATCTCTGTCCTACTCAAAATGTATTGCTTTAGACCTCATATGACATAAAGAATAGTATTAACTCTTAGATACATTCCATAAACTGATGGAATAGTTCTATCAAAGAAAATGCTATCAGCTGTGACATTGTATCTTTGCAGTCTAATTTACTAAGTGTATTTTGTATACTTAGGGAAGACTTGGTTTAGTTAGTTATTTAAAGTTGATACTATTTGGTAGGGTAGCTGGAACTGTAAGACCTAAAACTTTTAGGCGTGTCTTGACATGAAAGCAGCCACACTTGGTTCTCTGATTTGCCCCAAATAAGTATACAGCTACTGTTCTGTATTGCTTAGTGAATTATAAATCTAGAAATGACCTGTTGTGCCACAGGTGCTGCTGCAAGTATTGAGTGGTGAATTCAGAGAGGTCAGCCTGACTACATCCTAAAATCAAGGAAAATCGTTCTATTATTTTGATGGGCTCTGCCCATGGAAGGGATGCTCAGTAATAACAAACAAACAAACAAACAAAAAAAACCCAAACCAACTTGATATGGAGTAAAAGTTTAGTAGTCAAATGTAAGCCATAGTCATTAACTGACTTTATATTATATACTTAATATAAAGTTAAGATACTTTATATTAAGTAAGTTAACCTTAAAGCAAGGAAAGTTGACTTTGTTAAGACCAGTTAGAGTTCCAGTTTGCTCTCCAATTTGCTAAGAGCTTTCAGGTATGGAAAAAACAAGGAGAAAGCATCCTATTCTTAATGTAGTTATTTCAGGAACAAATATGGAATGACTCATTCTCACTGGGAAATTTTTCTACTCAATATACCCCCAAACCCCATGATTTTTTAAAAGCATCATAACACAACATATGCTCATTATGCTAACTGTGGTTTCTGGTCTAAATCTTTCCAGAACCCAGGCTTCCCTGCAGCTGAAAAAGTTTTTAGTTCTATTTTTCATTTTGCATTGTTCTGTACTAGAGCTATAATTTCTTTTTCTAAATGTGTTTCTTCTTTAACACTAACTTTTAACCCTTTCAAGCATCTAAAATACATACTAATTTACCTGATAATTTTTATATGTATGTTTCAACAGAACAACATTTCATCCTGTTTATTCTAGTACTTTCTGCCAAGCCAATTATCTGACCTAAAACCAAAATTAGGAGATTTTAACACTAGAGAGAACCGTAATTAAAAGTACAGTGCCTCTACTCTTACTTCTTTTCCTCAGAGAGCAGTTCAAGAAACATGCTCCATGACTTGCCATTTCTGCTATCTGTGCCTGATACAAAAGGGGTTTATCACAGTTCATTAACAAGCAGTATGTGGGAGTTTGATACTAAATTTTAAACTGTATTTAGTTTTTAACTATTAGGGGCTAATTGTTGATCTAGTGTAAGAAAAAGGTGGGTTTATTGCCCTAAATTTGTATCAGGGTTGAATTAAGCAAATCCTGAAAATAAATGCAGTAGAAAATTATTTTCAAAGATTGATAAATGAACAGAACTAATAGAAAGTTATGCTTTATTGGCCACCCATTATGAGATAGAGTGGAGGAATAGGAATAAAAGATTTTTGTTGGTTCCTCACTGAATGATTGACTGACATATCTCACAACCACCTGCCCCAGTCCCTACTACCTATATGTAAGTTTGGTTACCTCTGTCTCTCCTTCAGGTTGGAGCTAACAATACTATTTAGGTCCTTTGCTGATTCTTATAAGGATTACCCAGCACTTCCTAGATTAGAAAACCATTTAACAGGTCCCTTTTTCTTTCCAGTTCTTCTGTACTTCCTTGGCCAAATAATAGCGGACAGGATTAAGTGCTTTCCCAGCTTTTAAAAAGGAAATCTAGGCAATATGTATTTATACAACAAATTGCAAGTTAAGATGGTAGCTTTTGCTTGAAACAGAAAGAAGGATTAACAGCTTGTGTCAGTTTTACCACACGGATGATTCCGTTTCTTCCCTTTCTCATCTGTTAAGATCATTTTAGGATGAAAGCTCAGCATGATGAAGAACATTTCTTTCTATGGTCTTCTATAGTGATATCACACTAAAGGTCTCCATGACAAGCAGAAGTGCTATTGCAATAGAAAGTATGCAGTCATGTTTCCAGTTACATCTTAACTGGTTACTTTTTACATCTTCAGTTATGGTCAAGGAAAATATCATTTATTCATAAGATCTGTTTCTTCCTGTATCTTTTTTTTTCCTAAAAGTTTTCCCAGCCTGTGAATATAGCACGAACAGCTTTTTATCTTTAGAAAGGAAGATTTTTTTCCATTTGCTAAGTCTAAAGGCTTCTTTTTGCCCAGTGACCTCCTTCCTATTTGCCATACTGTCATGCACCACATAATATTGCACAGAAGAGGATCAGAAACAATCTAAAGTAAAAAAAAAAAACAAAAAACCATATCTGAAAATGCAAGGTCACATATTCCTTAAAATAACTTCATTGAATGAAGTGGGATCTCCCTCAGGTGATGAATAATTATAGAACTACATGGTGATTTCATCAGCTTCTAATTAAGAAAAATAAAACAGGCCAGGAAAAAATATTCTGAAGCGCAAGGTTATTTTTAGGAGGGGAAGAAGGTTATTTTTTCCTGGTATTGTATAGAAAACGGTAGGTCACTACACTAGAAAACATGGCGCTTTCAGAGAAGTGGATTGAACTAAACAATTTCTGTTCCCACACAACTTTTTAACTATATAGTTTTCCTAAAAGTGTTGGAAGAAAGACAAAAAGACTGAACTATAATTTTCCCCAGAATGTAAGTGTTTGAGCTAGAAGTCAAACGTGAATTTCAAGAATAGCACCTGACACCTACACCTTTGCTTGGCAAGTTATACACTGGTAAAGGCTTTCTTATAAAACAGCTTCTCACACTGTAAGTGTAAGTAGATGAGCTATAAAAATAAAAACAAATGAAAGAAGTTTGGGATACATGCTAAGTCAACAAAAGCAAATAGAGAAATAGAGAAGGTTTGCAGACAATTGAGAGCAAAAAAGAGACAGGATAGTGCAGGAAGACTTTAGGGCTATAAAAGCAGCCAATTGTGGCAGTAGTTTGAGGCAAATTATATACAGAATATCTAGATGAAAATTTCCCACAATAAACTCACTGTCAGATGTGTTTAACACGCTGATCAGTAAGTAACACAAATGCACAGAAGGTGCAATGAAAGAACATAGATGAGTTCTCTGTACATCCTTCTGCATAAAGACTGTCTCCCTAGAATTAATTCCTGACAATATTTGCAAATGTTCAGAGATTTAAGGCTTCAGAAACATGGATTTCACAGAAATACATATATTAAACTTTCTATTCATATGTGTATAAGAACTGCAAAACAAAAAAGTTACTAGTGCCAGTACTACAGTACAGTTACTGCCCAAGTGGCTTCCTTTTTCTAGATATCTGAAACTTTATTCTCCTTGGCAATGCATCACATTATGGTTTTTATTTCACTCACAGCCTGGTTTCAGCTCACTGCTAGTGGTTTTCATTCTAGAAAAAGGTCCAGTAGTATTTTAGAAACTATCTTTTAGCTGGGATTACACTATTGCTTTTTCTCCTTGTCATGGCATATTTGCTTCCTCCCTTTTCTGTTCTAACTTTTGTGCCTGTCAAGTCTTTTCCAGACTTTATAAACTATTAGAGGACATTTTATTTTTATTACTTTGAGTCAAACTAAAGCTTACTGTTGTCATATATAAGACTTTTACTGTTCATGGAAACCTTTTTCAGGATACCTGATGTAACTGTATAGCTTACTGCATTTCTCAGCAATATTACAAAGCAGATGCAGAATTTGAGTGCCTCTGTCCATTAACATGGGCAATCAGAAATCATTTTAGCTCATCAGGAGTCATTTTTGGCTGAGAATGATAAATAATTTCCACATCGGTAACTATTTCAGTTTTGTTCTGTGATCAGACCCGAGCTGACACACAGCAGCAGTTTGCAGTACAGTCAGAGAAAATAATGAGTAGTTTGTGTTGTTCCAGGTACTTTCCATAGTGCAGATCTTAGTTCTCATCTACCCTCAAACATCAGAGACTGCAAAAAATCTGTCATTCTCCCTCCTTCTTCTCTCCCTCCCTACCCATTACTCTTACAAAGCCTGCTTTACCTTCTTAGGGAGCCTTGAAAACCATCTCTTTATCATGGTGATCTCATTCTTGCCCTGCAAATTCCAACACCTTTGCCTTAAAAGTACTTGGTAGCTCACCCACCTAGATGGGGTTGAACCCAATATCCTAATGCCTAGGAAAAACCTTCTTGAGCCCCTCTTGACATTGGTGCTGGGAACACTTCTGCCTCTGAGCCTGATAACAACTCAGACCTGTAGTCCTTACAAATATGTAGAAAGGAGATGTGAGATGATAGTCTTGACAATGAAGAATGGCCTAATGGGCCTGTGAGCTGAACAATTTCAATTCTAAAGTCATATCTGCTCTCGTATGGAGCTTCTCTAGTCCTGCGCATCTGAGAAATGGTATATGCTGTCCTAATGTATCTGTACAAGCATCTTAACTTTTCATCTTTTCATTACCTCATTCTAGGGAGAGGTAAGAAATCCTGATGAACAGCAACTTGGACTTAAAACTCTTTGTAAAGAAAACTAAGGCTTTAATAGTAAAATATACTCTTGTTTATCTGAGGCTTGGTACACAAATGTTTCATTCTTAAATCATTGCTATTCCTTCTAAATATCTAGTTTCCATAAATCTATTCGAAAATATCACAGTCATTTTCCAGTGACAACTGTTTTCCAAAAAAGCCTGTCCCATGTCTTTGAAAAGGAATGAGGCACATCAGCAGAAAACACATGGCTGATAGTGGGTCATCTGTGACAGTATGTGCTACATTCTGTGTTATGCTATTACCAGCATCTGACTGCTCTTAGATAGGAGCTGATCATACCAAAAGGCACATAATTTACAGATTTCTGTGCCTGCAACTGTGATCCTTTCTCATCTGGACACCAGAATTGTAATCCAACTCATTGTTTCCAGTCTTTTCAAATGTTGCTTGAAAAGAAATGGCCTGTATAGCTGGAGCAGCTTGAAGACTTCCCTCCCAGCTAGGGAGCTCTTAGTGCTTCATCAACTGCATAGATGTCTATAGTGCAAAGAATTAGAAACAGAATCAGCTATGAAGGTATTAATATAAAGAGCTTGATTTCTCCTCTGCCTTGCATATCTCTGTAATCACTTATACCTACTCAAAATAGAACTTATAAGTTAGAATGGTACTGTAAAAGATACAAATTTTTCTGCATAGAAAACATGACTGTAAAAGTTACAAACCAGTGATTTATCAAATCAACCCTCTGAGTTAACAACAACCAATGAATGAGGAAGAAGCTCTTCAGTCAGTATCTAGAGGAAAAAAGAAATACATTCCTACATGTTATCAAATCCTATATGTTATTCTATTCTTATATGAATCAAATCTGCTGCATGTTAGTTAAACAGCCCAGGCAAAGCATATTCAGTGAATAATAGTACCTCATATTTTATAAAGGCATCTTCAGGCAAATAAGAAATCCAATAATCCCTAAGAAACATTTCAGTTAAAACTGTTTCCTGAACAAAAAGAAAATGACAAACAACCAAAAAGAAACCCTAAAATTTAAATATATATATTTGCCATTAAGGGAATTAGATGTGCTGATAACATTATTACTAACATTTGTTTATAAGCCTGAACTATTTTTTGCCTTTCTACTCCTGGTACTCCTGTTGGGAGTTATCATTCACTCCCAGCTCTCACACTCAACAGTCTGAACTTGTAAAATGACCTAATGATTTGTATTTCTCTAATAATAACACAGTGTGCAGCACTTCCTTCCTTCCTTCATATATGGTTAGATCTTTATCTCCTGTCATCTTTCATAAAGTCACAGAATGGTTTGGGTTGGAAGGGACCTTAACGACCATCTAATTCCATCTCTCTGCCATGGGCAGGGACACCTTCCACTAGACCAGGTTGCTCAAAGCCCCATCCAGCCTGGCCTTGAACACTTTCAGGGGTGGGGCAGCCACAGCTTCACTGGGCACCCTGTGCCAGTGCCTCATCACCCTCACTTTTTTTTCCTACTGTCTAATCTAAATCTGTCCTTTTCTAGTTTAAAGCCACTTCCCCTTGTCCTGTCACTATGTGCCTGTGTAAAAAGTCCCTCTCCAGCTTTCTTGAAGGCTCCTTTAGGTACTGGAAGGCTGCTCTAAAGTATCTCCAGAGCCTTCTCTTCCCCAGGCTGAACAAGCCCAACTGTCTCAGCTTGTCTTCATAGGAGACGTGCTCCCGCCCTCTGATTGTCTTCATGGCTCTCCTCTAGATGTGCTCCAACAGGTTCATATCCTTGTGTTGGAGGCCTATTCTTCTCCATTATAGCATTCTTTACTTTTGTATTATCCTTTAATTCCTTGTCTGTGAGCCACAAGTCTCCAAAGTTACCCAGAGTTGACAAATATTTATCAAAATCATCTACACAATCTTCCATTTATGTGACAGTTCTTACCGCTAGTTCAGGGTGATGAAATGCCGTAGTAGGGATTTTCAGCAAAAATCATATATGTCTTTGGAAAGTCAAAAATTGAATTGATGTGTAATTGCCAGTGTTCTGTGAGTGTAGGCAAAAGAGTTTAATGTGCTCTTGGAGGTTTAATTCCATCCACAGCTCAAGTTTTTTTGTACAAAAGTGGCAAAATATGATAGGGGACTTGATTTATTCTATACACATGGACTCCAAAGAATAAAAACATCAGAGCACACTATCAAGTTGCTGAATGGTATGTCCGTAAGAGGTAGGGAAGGTGATTACTGGAAAGATGGGTGAACTCAATTAAACTCCCCTACCATACTAAAATTATGGGGATAATTCATGGAAGAGGTAATGAAGCCTTTCAATCACTCTTGTCTTTTACAGTGACCACACTCTTGCAAATGAACGTGACATTTATCTATGTCAATTGAATACTATCTCCGTGTTGATAGAATGATGTAGCCTGATGGTAGCCTGTACTGACACATGTTAAAACACTGCAACTGATTACCACTGAATGCCTATGATTTATTGTCATTCTGCTTGAGCGCTTTACATGAGACACTATCTCAAACTAGCATTACAATGATGAGTATCTGAAGTCACTCCAGTGATTTAAGGCAGTTGTTCCAGATTTACACTGGTGTTAAAAATACGTAGAATATGACCCAAACACTTGAGAAAGCCTGTCAAAGACCTTGGTTATTCATGAAAAATGCTTTGCTATTATGGGCAACTAGTAGAGATTAAGCAGAAACAGTTTGCACTGGACCTTCATTGAATTATAATTTTCTTAGAATCACACAGCCCATGATTTTGCTTGGGAGAAGCTTAAGACTGAAATAGCAGGAAATTATGTATGTTTTATTCCAGACAGTATTACCTTCATTAGGGTTTGACTCATCTCATAACACTGTAGCAGAACTCACTACACCTGTCTGCAGTGTGAAATACCAAAGGATGAATAGCAGCCTTCCCTTTTTAATAATAGCTCGTCCTTGTCCTTCACAAATGCAAAGTCCTACTCATATCACCCTCCTCTGGGGTTTAAATCAACTTCTTCCTGAGAGTTAGATGGTTTAACAGTACTACAGTACGCTACAATCTTCTCTGAAATCCTCTTGAATGAATCTGAAAGAAGGCATGGTGGGCAATGGGCAAGATAAGGTTACTGATCAGTGGAAGAACATATACAGCAGGTTCTGACTTAATTTTCAGAGCTTTCTTTTTTTCTGTGGCCTCTGCATATGAACATCCTATGACTGATGGATTCAAGGGTTGTGCATCTGATTTGTGTTCACAGAGAGCATTCCAAATTCACTCTCAAAGACAGCATGAGGAATCTCTAAGTACCCAGTCCCCCCTATACTGAGGAAAACAAGTAGCCTGTTCTTCCACTCCTTCTCTCCTCTGTCAGCAAAATAGCAAAGAACCCCATTCTTACCACTGGTCAGCCAAACCTCAACTGTTCCAAGTAACTGCTCTCTTTTAGGTGTAACAGAGGATGTCAAGAGGAAGGACAGAAATGGGACCATGCTACTGGTGATATGATATAAAGAATTCAAAGCATTAATAGAAAGAACAGGAGAAACTGAAAGGAAACTGTATCTTTGTGATTTCTAGCAGATCTCAGTTCGTTAAAAATCATAGAATCATAGAATACTTAGGGTTAGAAAGGACCTTAAGATCATCTAGTTCCAACTCCCCTGCCATGGGCATGGGCACCTCACACTAAACCATGCCACCCAAGGCTCTGTCCAACCTGGCCTTGAACACTGCCGGGGATGGAGCATTTACAACTTCCTTGGGCAACCCATTCCAGTGCCTCACCACCCTTACAGTAAAGAACATCTTCCTTATATCCAATCTAAA
>WYDI02034494.1:8571-33571 GCA_009867235.2 Psittacus erithacus
ACCAAAATCAAAAACACAGCACTGCACCAGCTACTAAGAAGGAGAAAAATGACTGCTACTGCTGAACCCAGGACAGGGGTAAAAACTGCTTTTTAAATACTTGTAATATTTATGAAGTGAATTTTATGAACATTTTATAGCTCCCAGTTTCAGGAGCTGAATCACCATTGATCTTGTCTGTAGTATGCCTGATGCTATCCATGCAGATGCATCACTTGATATTTAACTACATAATAAAGGACCGATCCCAGAAATCTGCACCACCAGTGGACACTGTGGGGGATATCCAGACTGTCCTTGGAAGGTTTACCTGAGACTGCAGGATCACGCTACTGCTTGCAGTTAATTAGCAGCTTGTGATGGCAGAGATCAAGAGACTTCATCTATTTTCTTCCCTGTCTGTGGCAGTATCTTCCTCTCATTCAGAAGCAGCTACCCTATATCAGGTGCTCTGAATCACCTTCCAGAGATTCACTTCTCCCTTCATTGTCTATAAAAGGAACAATGTATTTGGCTTTCCCAGGTACTACTCTTATTTTACAGAGACAAAGGATTGAATGATTGTGAAGGCTGAATTGTCTTAATTATGCCTGTGTGTGGTCAATCCACATCTAAAAAAAGCAATAAAGAGTCTTGCACAGCTCTCTTCTGGACTGTAGGTAGTGTTAAGATGAGAGATTGTCAGCCTTCATCAGCATCATCTCACTGAGTAAAAATTTTCATGTAATATAGTTGGAATCCATTTTATGCATCTGGATTTTTTCCTCTTTTCTTTTCAATATGCACTATGCATTATTCTAGACATACTGCAATAACTGCTAAAAAAACCTAAAAATAACTATTAAAAATACAAATACATGACATTCATCTCTATCCTGTTTTTTAAAGGATTTACATCCTAAGATGTCACAGCCTCTTTAGATACATTAGTAACTTTATTCATACTTGTTTCTCATTGGGAAATCATGGGCATGGTTTTGTAGGGGAGCATGCAAGAAATAAGTATGAAGATGGAAAGCTGTTAGGTGAAATCTGAAAGGCAGGAATGAGTTTGTTGTGATTGACTTCTGTGGTGATGTAGAGCTAGGAAAATGGTATTTTGGGTTGATAGGATTGCCAGAAGTAGAAGGCTGTTAATGGGCAAAGCAAGGGAGTCAAAGTCTTGTAGACAATGCGTAATCTTGAGTCTTGTGCTGCAGATTTGATGACAAAACTTTGTCTTCATTTGTTCTTTAAGAGAAATGTAATTAACTACAGTAAATAAACTGGTCATGACAATACTGAAACCAGTCTATGGGATGAAGCCAAAACTAAGCTTTATTGCTAGCATCTGGACAAGAAATTATTGGAAATTTTTTGCACTGTGTTACTTTAGAATTTTGGATTTAAACTTGTCTCTGAAGATTCCTTTTGATTTGGGGTAGAAATTAGATAATTCAGTTTAGGTGCTGTAACGTTGACTTGGTAGATGCATGTAGTTTTTTATGGAGTAGTGATGAATACCTATATTGTGTGATGCTGAGGTAAAAAAGAGAGATGGATGTCAATAGTACTGAGTACAGTAACAGTGTGAGAATGAATGAGACTACATGGTGATGGGAGAGGAGGATGCAGGTAGACCAGATGTAATAGTGAGACACTGCAGAAGAGAGGTTTATAACCCAAAAAGGGGACATGAAGGTGGGTGCTAGGGAAGTGAAAGGAGAGCTGTGAGAATAGGGTCTTATTTCATTTAACTGTCATGCACAGCAGAAGTACAGACAAGGCCTGAGATTTGGCATGGCAATATGTTGAGTAACTTGAGTGAGAACAGTTTCAGTGGAGGAATAGAAGCCAGATAGTAAAACGATGAAAAAGAGCACTCAGAAAAAGAGATTCAAGACTAGAATCAGTTCCATATTCAACACGTCTGAGAAGTAACAGCAGTACTGAGATGAGCCAGTAGGACATTTTGGTTGGAGGAAGATGAGTGGTTTATCTAAATACATTGCAAAGGTGAAATGCCATGGGAAACGCATTGACAGCTTCACATGAAAGAAGGCAGTAAGTACTTCAGTCTTTTTGTCATCCCTGTTAATGGCTTTCCCTCCATAAAGACGAGCAGACCAGTCCTTAGCTTGATTTTTAAACTCTGGTTGTGCTTCCAGAGCATGATGCCACTTGTATTTTATGATTCTTTCTTCCATTTCTTTGTTTGCTTTGGTCATTCTCATTTTGTCTCATGTAACCTCTGTAGTCCTAAGTAGCACAAATTTAGGTGATGATTTTCTAGGAAACAAGACTTCTGGTATGAAGCTACAGTGCTGCATATAGAGCAACATTCAATTCTGGTGAGTCTTTTTTGAGTGTTGCTGAATTTGCCTGTATTAAATAGCAATTAAGAAGTGCTGTTTGCTGTCTCTATGGTATGTGCCTCATTGACATCCTGCGGTATAAGAGTGCTGGAAGAATGCAGTCCACGGAAATTTGTGTTAGAGTTTGGGAATTATCTGTATTTACAGACTCTCTGTCTTAGCTGTGAGATGATCCTTGCTCCTGTTCATCCTTCTATCCACAGTAATTGAACACCCTTATCTTGCTGGTATTTGGCTGTGGCTGTAGGCTGGGTTTCCTTTCTAATGCACAAGCAAACCTGCCTAAACTTTGCAAGAGGTTCCATGATGGAGTAAAAGGGCACTTCACATACCATCCTCTGCTTCCTTTTCTGGCCTAGGAAAATAGGGTTGCACTTTCTCTGCTCCAGACATGCCAGGGCATTGAATAAAACCTTGCAGACTAATCTGGAAATCAGAGCCAGCAGTGAACCCTTCTGCTATCAGAAACAGTGTTTCATGTGGAGCCAGCTAGGGTGGGGGAGCTTAACCTGAAGTGACGCCTTTGCGCCAGCTCAGAAACTAACACTGTGTGCTTTGTGCATGAAAGTTTTGCCTGTTGCGTTCGTATCCTCTAGGTGAGCTAGAGGAGCTTTTTTCTGAGATTTAAAATTTTCATCACTTGTATCTTTCTGTATCAAGACATTCCAATGCATCATAGGTGAAAAGATTAACTTCTACTGTGGAGTTTGAAACAAAAAAGTAAACCTAAAATGTGGGGGTTGTTTTCATTTGACAGCCATGATTAAAAAAAAAAAAAAAAAAAAAAAAAATTTAATCTGGTATATTATAAGTGAAACTTGTAAGGTTTTCTCTTCTATTGAATTGAGATGACTTGTGTTAATCTAGGCTTGATTTTTTCCTAAGACTGAATTCCAAATACATTTTAATGATAGCAAGTGTGAAAATCTGCAAGAAGATTTAAAACTAAAGGGCACTTTCAAGAAACAAATGAAAATCCATTCAGAAACTTCTAATTTAAGCAAGTTTTAAAGTGGGATGTGCAGACACTCAGAAATTCGGCTTTGCATTTAAACATACTCTAAACATTGTTTTTGAGCAGGAGAAATCTAACAGAGTAAGTAGCCGCAACTGGTAATTCTGCTTAGCACCAAGAAGGAGAGTAAATTAGAATTCTCCTCACTGTGTGCCTTGGAGCCCATTCCACCTGGCTCATCAAATGAAAAATTCATCAATTAATCCTCTGACAATAACAATATATACACAAAAATCAATCCAGGATTGATTTTTTGAGCCCAAACATGAAAACCAACGCCTGGCTTGCACATAATGTGAAATATCTCTTCATTTCAACCTTATTATTGAGTATAAAAGCTGAAGTTTTCATAGAATTATTTGTTCTAAGTCAACTACGAAGGTGAGATTGTTTGAGAAAGGGCGTGTGTGCCATGGAGATGTTCTGAAGTGCTATTGGAGCCGGCTAATAAAGTTGTCAGATGTGTGTAACAGCATGGCTGATTGGAGTCTCCCCAGAAGGCAACTGGTGGGGAGAGATACTGATCGCTGAGATCTGACAGGAGACCACCCAGGGTCGCTCAGAGACTGCTGCGTATCAAGCACGATCAAAGAGGGGGAAAAGCAGTGTAAAATAAACTAAACTCAAGAACAGGGGTATGGAAACTTATCTTGATGGGGGAAGCCCTGACACTGCTGCAGCCGAATCAGTAAATCGTGAGGTTGAGGCATGTTGCTTGCAGGGATCGTAATGAATTCCCAGAGGCAGAAAATGAGCTAATAATTTGTCAGATCTCTACTTGTAATTCATACTACTTTTTCAATGGAAAGGAAAACTGCAGCTGGTTCTGTGTGCGTTGGGGTGGCAAGTGCATTGCTGTCACTCTCTTTATTTATATAATCCACTTCAGGGTGTACAATATATGTAGAAATCATGATAGGTCTTTTCTAAAATGACAGTATATTAATCTGATGAGGAGTTAGAACATCATTTTGTATAGGTACTAGTGTTACTTCATTTGAGATCGGATTGATGATGGGAAGTATTTTTATACCAGATAATATATCAAAACGCGAAAGGTACACAGAAGAAATCCCAGATAAGAAAATCTCTCAAATATCTCAAGATAAATCCAGGTTGCTTTTTATTTGAGGTACAAAAGAAAAGTAGCCTACTTCCTGCATTCTGTGTATGAGCTTATGTTTTTAACTCCTCACCAGATGAATATTTTAAGCAACCTGACCTCCAACATCAGAAACACTGATAGTGACTTGTTGAGTTGATTCCTACCTCTGAATGCAGTATGAAGGAGAAAAAATCCTTCAAGTGGAGGAACTCCATTTTTGTTCTTTGTATCACCTCTGGCAGCGATTCACTTCTTCCTTGCCGTATCTAAAAATCATTTGCAGGCTGTAAAGAAGAACTCAAATGATGTTGAAGAGTTGAAAATTGGCACACTGCAGCATGCAGACAATTACCAAATAGGAGATATATTAACTTTTAGATGGGTCTTTGTGAATGTGTGTATAGTGCAAATCAGCATTAACATACTTATCAAGTTCTAGATGCGTGAAAGGTGGAAACACACTTCAGGAATATTTGATTGATATGTATTTCCTCAGTCATAAAACTACAGAGAATTTTGGTAAGAACACAGACTGTGAGATACTGTGTTGTTATTTTTACTTTCCTAGTTGAATGCTAAGACCACCATCTTCAAAACTTGTATGTGTGATAGGGACAAGGATGTTGTCATAACTGTTTGTCAGCATATTAAATATTCAGATGTATGCAATGAATTTGGCTCCAAGGAGAGTATCAGGACCTATATCTTTTCCCATTTAATATTTCTTTCTAAAATATTACTGCAGTGTATGACTCATTGCAGGAGAATTTTTGTTTGTTCTTTCAATTTACAGTTCTAATAAGAGTCTTAAAGTGTAGACAGTTTCACAAATTATATTCATAGGTTTTGCAGTTGTCACATAATTAGAGACTGAAGGAAGTTAGGAGGTAATGTGGTAGTTGGTATAACTTTTAGATATATTAAAGTTGAGTCTGAATTCTGGTCTTTTGTTTCAACTATGCTTCATACGTTTTTTTATATGTGTAGATTTACATAATCAATCCCTGTGGGAAATGTACTGTTACCAGAAACTGAGTAATAAAGAGTAACTTGAAGGTAGAGAGCATATATATATTTCAGAACATGTTTCAATAATTTATTTTTATAATATTTATTCAGATTTACCTTTGTGATTTATATCATATTGGCAATGTATATTTTAAATTTTATTCATGAATTCTTGTGTGCATTATTTCTAAATATGAGGCTAAAATGTACTATTATCATTTCTATGAAGCAGAACAATTTCTTTTTAAAGCAGGTTAACATTAATTTGGTAAAATGAAGTAATGCCTTTTATCTTTTGAGAGTCCGTTTATTGGAGAATTTAATTTATGGATTATTTTAATAATTCAAATTAGTGTTGCAGAATATTTCCCCCCCCTTCATATATAAATTTCCTCAGTAAATTGGTTGATCTTTTGCGATCAACTACAGAAAAGGTGGCGATGTTGCTCAATAATTGCAGAGCCATTATTTTCTTCTTTCAGCAGGGACCTCATGTCTTGTTTCCAAACTGGGTATTTGCAGCACATCTAATCCGTCCTCCACCCCCTGTGCTAATTAACTGCTGCAGCAGTGGGGGGCCTGGCGACGAAAGGGGTCAGCAGGGGCTGGGCCCAGCTGGCAGCAGTGCTGGATCCTAGAGTATCACTTTAATATGTGACCTAAGAGCATTGCTCATATTAAGGCTTTCAGGGGTTCCCTACTTCGTGGTGGGGTTGTACCTGCCTGTTGGAGTGAGCGCTTCAGACCCACTAAACATCTACAGCAGTTTAGTGGTTTTCAGTGGTTTTATTTCTATAAATCCTACTTTTGAAAGTAATTAGTTAAAAATAAATATTTTTTTCCCCCCAATCATGCATATATGTGCTTGTTCTGTGCAATTTGAATTATAATTTAAAAGACTGAAATATATGAAGAATTTACCTACTCTGGGCTTTTTTAAGCAAATTTTTATGCTCTGCCATATGCTATTAGACCAGGATTTTCAGATGCGTGTGGTAAATGTAGACACCAAATCCATATCAAGGTATGAATTAAATGAAAATTAGATTAAATTTGGATTAAATGAAAATACATTACTTTCTTATGATTACAGTGTAAAATCTCACAAACTCCAAAAAAAGAATTCCGTCTTTTACAGGAAAGCCATTTTTATGTATATGTCTGAAAAATATATAGAGATGTCACATATTGGGCAGATGGATTGGGAAATACCAGGTGGGGTTTGTATTTTCAGCCCAATAGTATGTGTTTCACAAAGCTAATGTGAAGATTATGTTTAACAAAAAAGAAAATGGTCTTGCATGCAGGCACTATCTAAACAAGCTGTTGTTAAATTGCACTTTAAAATCCTTGCTCAGGGGGAATCCACTTGTTTTGCCTCACAAATGGAGTCATAGAATCCTAGAATCAGCTGGGTTGGAAAAGACCTTTAAGGTCATCAAATCCATCCATTACCCATGGACTGCCAAGGCCACCGCTAAGCCATGTCAGTAAGGGACTTGTCTACATTGTTTGTGAACACTTTTAGGGATGGTGACTCCACCACTGCCCTGGGCAGCCTGTTCAAATGGGTGAACACCCTCTCTGTGAAGAAATTGTTCCTAATCTCCAGTCTAAACCTCCCCTGGTGCAGCTTAATGCCGTTTCCTCTTGTCCTGTCACTTGTTACTTGGGAGGAGAGACAGCCACCTCCTGGCTACATCTTCCTTTCAGGTAGTTGTAGACAGCGATAAGGTTCCCCCAAGCCTTCTCTTCTACAGACGAACCCCCCCAGTTCCTTCAGCTGTTCCTCATCACACTTGTGCTCCATTGCCCTTCACCAGCTCCATTGCCCTTTTTTGGACCCACTCCAGCACCTCAGTATTTCTCTTTTTTAGCCACTATGTCTACTGTCTGAAAATGCTTAAAAGCAGAGCATCTCTGTACGGCATTTCTTAACAGCATTAGCTTTACCTTTCTAACTTCAGTTTCAGGACTTGGCCCTCAGTTTAGCAGAGCATCTATATATGTGTGTAAAAACACATTGCAAGCCATTGCAGCATGGTCTGATGGATGTTCAGAAGACAGGGGTCCTGCTCATGCCTCTCTCCATGTCCCACGGCGTGATTTGGTGGCAGACCACAGCGCCCTCCTGTTACAGAGAGAGAACTACCATTTTTCTATGTAAAACTCGTTTGATACCTAATGATGAAAACCACTGTTCTAAAACCCATTATTATGCAGGTGATGCTTTAACGTGATTTTGTACTAATGGAAAATTAATATCATGCTTCAGTTTTATTGCATACTTGCATGTCTTGCAGAAGTATGGCCTAAATATCTCAGCCACTTTGAATTCAGTTTGGCTGAGACTTGGGCTTTGTTTCAATATGCTTAAATTTCAGCATATGTTCAGCTGAATGAGAGCTTTGGTGTATAGATGACAAGTCTAGATGTTGCCATTTGCATCTTTCCTTCTTCATTTAAAAAAAATCAAAACATGCATTACAGGTGCAGAGTTTTGATTGATATTGAGGTGGGAATTGGGGTTTGGGGACATTCAGTTTCTCATTTGGTGTGCATGCTTGTTTTGTTCAGGCTGTAAATGAAAGTTAAGGATTTATGTTGTGTCCTGGGATTTTTTTTAAACAAATGGTACTGAGATTATTTGTGCTCTTCTCCTATCTTTGTATAGTATTAGAAATCTTACTGTACAGGTCAAACCTTGAACTGTTCAAAAATGAACCTTCCTAAAAGGATAAAGAGCTTGTAGCTGAATCTCCTAAATTTGTTTTCTGCATCATTCTTTTTCAGACTAATATGCTGTAGTTCCATTTGAATAATAAACTGACATTCATGTAACAAAACAGGATGGAAATTCAGAGGTTGATATTTTGCAATAGCAGCAGTAGAATGGGGAGACGCTGCAATCTGTCCTTTCCCCTTTTCACTCTGTTATGTGTTGGCTCTGCAGCTGATATGGCCCTGCTCCAGCTTTGGCTTTGTAGCTGATAAGGGTTTCTAAACAATGAATTATTTTAGAACTGTACTTTGCCATGTGAGCCACGTTACCTAGGTGGAATGCGGTGAGTTGTAGAAAAAAGATACATCCATATTCTGTGGCCAGTTGAAAATAATTTCCTTGCATTTGTGAGTCTTAGTCTTGTATCATTTTGATGTAGCTTTTATATTCTTTCTGAAATAGTTGCTACTACATTTAAGGTTTATATCACATAGTCGATAAGCTTTGCTGACATGGGCTTACTTTTAATAACATCTTTGCTTTATTAAAGAGATATGTGTCTTTTTACATGAAAAATAAATCTCTTTTAAGAGATAAAAATGGTGGGATTTCTGACTAGACAAGCAGCAAATAAAACAATTTTTATCTTATGTCACGTCGTAACTGCACATTAAGGTTTATCACAGACTGCAATAATAATGTAGTTGTAGGGATTTTCCATAAGTTTTATTAGTGGAATTTGAAACATGTCTAATTTTGCAACGATATAGGCCTGTCAGGCTCAAATTCATAACTGAGAATTTATATGTTTTGTAAAAAAGTAAGAGACAATACATTTGGCTAAATATATCTATCCACGTAATTTTTTGGTGTGTGTAATATAGACATGTGTGCATTAGAATTCCTGTTCTGTCACTGAAGGTATGATTTTTCACAAGTGCCAAGATCAAGTTTTCTAACTCAGTGCTGGGTTGACAGTTTGGTAAAAGAAAAGAGTAGGAAAGAGGAGAAAGCACTTGGCAATATCTCAACTGCAAAAAACATTTACAGCTGGACATAATTTCAAAAAAGGTTGTATACCTGTACTTTTCCAAGGCAATTTCTATTCTAACTCACCAAATTCTTCATTTTAACCTGGGACTAAGTGGCACTGTTGCCATGGGATTTTTTCATGGCATCAAGGAGAATCTCTAGGAAATAAAGTTGGTAGATGTAGAAATGGCAAGGGTTACCATTTTCATCACTTTCAGATGAGTGGTTGCTGGGTGATCTTGTGTACAGCATAGTGACATCCCTGGGGAAGTGGATGCCTTAGTTGGGCTTTGAGGACTAGGGATTACAAAGACTTGTTTCTGATACAAATGAAAGAGTAACTACAGATATCTGCATAAAAAGTAAAAATTAACTGCCTTTAGCTGAAGCATAGAATGTTGTTGTCCCTCCAGGTGATTGCTTCAGAAAAGCCTAAGTACAACAAAAGCAAGCAGCTTTCGTTCTCCTCAGGAATGGCTGCCACACATGCTTCATCGAGAGCTTTGATGTGAAAAAGGCACAGCTTTCAAAGGCACCTTGACTCATTTATTTAACGTAGTATAATGTTCATTATCGTTGTCGCACTATGTAAATCTACTTTTTGCCACTAATCCTTCTGTCTTCCATATTCCTCTTGAAAGACACTTCTCATGAGAACCTTTTACAAGAGAAGTGGTCTTGTTGTTTTGTAAAAAAAACCAAATTGCTATCATAATTCAGGAGAAGAAGTTTTCCACAGAAAAAACTTACTTGTATTTTAGACCTAAACTCAACATATATTCCGGCCTATTCGGATTACCATGTTTGGCTCCACCATTCCATATCCTCAGCTATTTCTTTGGTTTTGACTTCACTTACGGATATTTCTTACTCATGAAAGTACATGAAATATCTGAAGAGTTGCAGTAGGGTCCTGCTTATGTAGGTTAGCACCCTTCAACACTACCACATCACTGAGAATATTCACAAAACTGAAGATTCTGATGGTAGTGTGTGTACTAACAAAGGGAATATATGTTTGTCTGTGTGGACTCCATTCCTTTTCCTCTCTGCTTGAATTCCTTACGTGCAAGAAATAATCTCTAACAGGATTTCAGATGAGAGTGCTCATAGGAACATTGATCAGCTCCTGCCTGCCAAAAGGTAGGCTTTACTACCTCAGTTAGTGACAAGGGCTTGAACCCAGTATCAGTGGTGTATATGTGTCTGCAGCTGCTAGGTAAGTGTTGTGCATGTATGTGACATCATTTGTCAAACTTTGTGTGTGGCTTGATAGCTGATGTCTTCAGTACTCTGCTTCCAAGCATTCTGTCAAAACACTGATAGATCTTGTGAGTTCCTGGAGGTTTTGGGGAATGGTAACTAAACACAGAAAACATATGAAAGCATTTTCCCTTTTGACACTTGGCAGCCTAAGTTCGTGTGTAAGATGAGCTCAGAGTTTTATCTGAATCAGTTAATTATCTTACTGGTATTCTTTCTAAAGCCACTGTCATTGCTGACGTTGTTTGCGGAGTCACACGCTGTTATCTAGGAAGGAGCCAACCCTTTATACCCACCCCAGCTCTCTGAGAGCATAGTTTGATTATTGAAATGCTAAGTTGCCTAGTAAAGGAGTCTTTAAATGAATTGTGCAGTGGGTTATGCATTGTGTCTCTATCTGTTATCAGTTAGAGGGTGAACCTTACCATCCAAACATTAAGGCATATTCCAATATGCATTGTCTTTGGCTTGCTTCAGAAACATGCCAGAATGTGAAGTCTGTGAAGCATGAAGAAAAACAAGCTGCAGACTTTTAAAAAATGTTGTGCCCCATGATAGGAGGGCTGATTCTGATGCCGAGCTCTGGCTAGCAAGTAATTGTTTGAATAGTACAGGTGTTGCCCAGAGACACTTGCCCATTACAGTGTAATTTGTGCTGATCTGTACACAAAGTAGACAGATTGCATGCTGCAGCTGTGAGTCCTCAAAACGTTAGAAGACCAGCCCTTCTACCATGCCTTCCCAAAGTGCTGCTAAACTATGAAGGAGTTAGGAAAGGCATCTTTCCTTTCCTAATGTTACAGGGTAGAGGACATGGGGGCCTCAGGTGTCTGTGTAGCAGTGATATATGACGCCATTCAGAGGGTACTGGTCCTGCACTATGTGCAGACGTACAATATTTGCTGGATTTTTTTGCCCTGGCTGAGCTGCTTTGGCAGGCCTCAGTGAAAAAGCTTCACAGTTCACATAGGAAATTGCCCCTTCTTTTTACCCTGTTTTTCTCACCCCCTTCCTGCAGATTTGTTGCAAACTGCTGCCCTTCCTGTCTCCCAAACTCATTTCATTGCTGTTTTTTAGGAAATTACTTTCCTGAGCGTGTCTGCTCATTTTATAATCAGTGTCCTGAAGTTGCTGTTCTTTATTAGTTTAAATAAGCAATTACTTACTGCTTAACCATTACAAAGCATTTAGAAGAGTTCAGGAAGTGAATATGTTCTTTCATTTATTTCTGGACTGGTAACATGAAGCAAAACAAATAGAAAAAAATGGTATTGAGTACAATACAAAGTGCCAGTGCTGGATTCTTGGTATGTAAGCTAGGTGCTAGACCTGTATCTAGAGCTTAGTTTACTGTATTGCCCAAATGTTTTTCCTCTTGCAGCATACTAAATAGAAATTTAGAGGTTTTTTGTGTTGTCACTTGATTGGTCTTTAGAAGAGTAAGGTGAGACCCATAGCCCACCTCAAAGGGTTTCCAGCCAAAGCTTTATACAGCAAGATAAATATCATTTATTCTTCTTTCACAGCTACAGATACTGACACAACAGGCTTGTGACTTGTCTGAAATACAGATACTAATTCAGCAGCACAGCTGGTTTGCATTTTAAGAGTTTGGCCTTTGTAGTTCTGTGCATAAGCCATTTGACCATGCTTGTTTTCCTGTATCTTTTGATAGGCAATATTTTTAACCAGTCTATTTCTAAACTACTTACCAGTAGCTCATGCATCCTAACACTGTTCCTGAAGCAGCTGATTATATTAACTGCACTCAGAGCATTTGTAATAAAGAAAAACTGCTGTTTGCTGAGCCATTCACTTTAAATTGTGCTCTGGCTGTGGGTGTGTGAAGTACAATATGAATACAATATTCAAATATAAGTGTATTCTGCAATTGTATTATACTTTAAAATAAGTATCAAATATTGATTTTGCTCATTTCTTTTTAATTATGAGAGTCACATTTTAGGCTCTAATTTCACCAATCATTTAGCTGGTTTGCTGAGTTGTTGAAAGGAGCTGCCCAAAATGCCTGGATTCTTTCTTCACTGCTTTTACCTGGTAGAATTGCACTTTGCTGTTTAACTTCACTACAGCAGTATGCCTTGCTGCCAAACTGAAACGATGTGAAAAATTTAGTTACATATCACGCTTATTTTTCTTTTAAGTGTCATGATTGGCCCCACTAATCGTGTGACTAACCTCGTAATATTCAGTCTTTTTTCCCCAGGAAACATGACTCTGTTCTTCCCCATTTAATTTGATGCCAGACCATGTGGTGTTTCTTTCAAGTTCTTCTTTATCTCAGTGTTGTAGTGTGGGGGACCTCTCTAGATTATTTCAGTCTCTCTTCATATGTAAAGATAATGGTAACATCCACAATGGGAAACAGTAACTGTAAGAAAGCACACAGCTTGGCGTTTCCTCTTTTTTTTTTCTCCCAACTTCAACCATGGTCTTTCCTCTGAAAGAATGAAAACCATGGAGCTTATCAAAATAACTTACCTCCCTGACTATTGATTGTCTCCTTTAATAGCCCATTAGAATTAGATGGAAAATATACTTTTTAGATCTTTTGGTCTGCCCCCCTGCTAGTTTAGCATTGTTCCTTTCATTATGCCACTGAGTATTTCTTCTAGTTTGTTGAGAAATTTTTCTATGGTTTCACTGTCAGGAACATTTTCCTTATAGGCAGCATGCATTTTTCTTTTTTTTTTTTTTTTTTTTTTTTTACTATTCCTACTTGTATTTCCCTATCATTCCAATTTTCCTCTTTCTTACTATGTACTTAGACTTTTCAAGGAGTCCTGCATGAGTACCTCTTGGCTAAGCTAACAGTTTTTTGGTGATTCAGCATTTAATTATTTTTCTCTGTTTCTCTTTTAATTATCTCTTACTTCAGTATCTTGATACTGAAAGTGATAGGGAAGATTACGGAACTGAATATGAAAATGTTCTATTACCTGTGATTTCCTAATCTTTTTTTTTTCTCACTTCTACTCTTGTTATTCTGCAAATGTGATACAAGTTTAGCAATTGTTACAATCTCAAGGTCACTGCCTTTAAATTTGTTTCTCTCTTACATGTATGATCTTTAAACTATTTTCCATTTTATTCAGTGTCATTTTCCTAATCTAATGGTTTTTATATTTTTCTGCACAGAGATCTGAATGTGAAAGCCCTGTTGGTTCTTTTGTATTATTTCTGTTCTCTTCAGTATTTACGTCTATGACCAGTTACGGATTGTGTTAACATAATCATTATCCTCTTCTAGTTTGTAATGACATTAAAACAGGACTATGCCAACAAATTTATTTTTAGTAGTATGATATTAATAAGATGTTGTCTGTACTGAAATTCAGATGAGTTCTTTGTCCTGCATTTTTAGTATTGATTTATTTGTTTATTATTTTTCATAGATCTACCTTATGTTTTTATTCATGATTCTAGTGTCCCACGTACTTCCCCCCCACAACTTGAAGATGCAGGGTCATGTTGAAAGTGGTTCACCACAGAATTGTGAATGGTTCAATACCTTGGTGGTGATGGGACACCTGAGCTAGTGGGAATAGAGCTTTTCTAATCTCATCTCATCAACGCTCAGTCCCCATTCAGAACGCCAGTTCCCAAGCAAAGTAGAGTTCGTCCTTCACAAAGGATTATCTTCCAGTAAATACTTGCCAGCAGTTAAAGATCTTCAAAATGAATTATACCTGTGTTGAAAGGACTTTCCTGACATCTTTTCATGTCATTTATCCTTGGTGTTGCTATTCTCAGATTATAAATTTTCTTGCGCGTGAAGTATTCTTTAATATTTTTGTATATGATTAATAAGAAATTCAAAGCATGTGGTAATCCACATTTTCATGACTAATTATTATTATATGTCTCTTTCTGCTGCCTAACTCAGTTCAGAATAGTGGAAAGGAAAAATGCAAATCTTTTAAAATAAGGTGTGGGGAAGCTTAAGTACTATTAGCAAAAGCCTCTATTTGCATGCTTTATTTTTGTAATATATGTTGGCTTGTAAAATTAATTCAGGCAGGAGTTAATTCAGTTTTTTAACTTAAAATTTAGCTGCAACTTTATTTGGCAGTTCTGTAAGTTAGAGTGACTGTCTTAAGTGCTGAAACACTGACCACATGATTGCAATTTAGTGAAGTAACAGAAAAGAATAAATTATTTGATTTTACTCTGTCGATTGGGTGGCAGCGCGATAAGATTTATATAAAAACTGTAAGTTTAGTTAATTTCTCTTTAAATTAAAGCCTCAAGGTGCTGCATTTAGCTGGCCATTGTCTTCTGTGAGGTTGAAAACAGACGTCCAATGACCTGTCAGCATCCTTCTGCAGTGCCATTGTGCATAAATAATTATTACTGCTTTTACTGTTAACCTGCTGACTGTACTCAGTGCCAAAATATATATCACAGCTACCATTTGCAAGTTTCAGTACACTAATTCAGGCTATTCTTTTATTGTGTAGTAAAATATTACCTTGGTTTTTAGAGGCTTTGACTTACAGCATACAGGTAAAGCTGGTATTTTATCAAAGTCACTTGATTCAGGGTGAGGGCTGCGTTTAAAAATGCTGATTTTGGTATGTTGAGTCTGGTTTTGAGTGGTGTAGTGTGTTCAGAAATCCTTTTAAAGTCATTAGAAATTGTTTAGTTCATAGTTTTAAAGAGAATTAAATCCAGTCTGTCCTGAGCTGGGTGTTTCCTTAAAAAAATATAACAGAAATCAGCTATGAATCAGTACGTAAAGGCCAGAAATCCATAATTTTTTTTTTATTCCCAGGACTTTGAAAACATGTTCTGCACTGTTTCTCATTTTTATTTCTCTCCTTTTTGTATTCCCCAGGTGTTTGCTGTCTGTTATTCCTTGCTTTAGTCCTTTGTGGTTACTTTATGTCCTCTCACTTTCCTCTCCCGCTTTTCCACATCATTCAGCTTGGGGTGATTTTTACTTTCCTATTTGTCTCCTTTCTTCTTTGCTGCAGAGCACTGGGCATCTTGGGGCACACAGCGTTCAGGTCCTTGATAGTGAGGTTGAGCAATTACCTTTGTCATTTTCCTTTATTCTGGTGGTTCTCATCACTTTGAGGAAATCTGTCTGAGACATTAACAGGACAAGGGGGAATGGCTTTGAACAGAAAGAGAAGATTTAGATGAGATCTTAGGAAGAAGTTCTTCCCTGTAAGGGTGGTGAAGCCTTGGCATTGTCCATGGTTTTGTCCTTTACTGACTTCATTGAATTGCACCTGGCAAGAAGCAGGCATGACTGTGCTAAAATAAATTGAGATATCTGTAAATGTCAGAACAGGATTTGAAAGAAGATTCTCATTAAAAAAAAAAAAAAATGTCAGTGATACAAAACAGAAAAAATAAAAGATCCTTTACTATTCTTTGTAATATGAAATATACTATAAGGTTGCCAAGCAGGGAATTATTAGAACAACTGTGTAGCAAATCCAGTAAAGTTACTGTTCATGTTGAGCTAAAGTTTATATTCAGAAGAACTGCAATTGCAGTGTCTTTAAGAAGTACAAAAAATTTGTACATTTCAAGTGTAGTTACTACTGTATTAGTTGTTTCTTAACAAAATTTTCATTTCTTGGTACAGTTAAAATTGCAGTGTAAATGAATATTGTATTAAACTTTTACATGCGCCTAAGAACAACATATGCTGCATTTAATATCTTCTCCCCCATCTCATTTTTCCTTTTCAATTTACTTTTTTATTGCAAACCATTACAGTAGAGCCACATAATAAATGTATTATTGAAAGTATTGAAAGTGTTCATTGATGACATAGATGCATGAATGTTTCACACAGCAGAAAATGCAGAAGCTTTCCTGAAGGAAAGGAAATGCAAGGAATGCAAGGAAAGTGTTTAAATTTTAAGTAGCAAATATAGACAGCTCTCAAAGGGGGAGCACAGTATTTAAATATTTTTCGGCGTTTTCTACCTGTTCTCACTTCTCAGGGAAAACTACCCATCTTTTCCACATGGCCTCATGATCGTGTCAGTGTTGCCGTGAGCTTGCACTTACTGTTACAAAAATTGAAACCAGATTTTAACAATACACTGACTTAAAACTGTGAACCTTTACCTAAGGAGTAACAGGACATTTCAGTCGTCTGCATGCTTGAGAAAACACTGAAGCTAAGACTAGTCAGCTCTTTAGACAGCTGCAGTTTAGCCTCTCTTTTTCTGACTGCAAGTAAAACTTCAGGGTAAGCCTGTGTCATATGTCAGCCACTGGGCATGAGTCTGCCACGGACTAGTATGCTCTGCTTCCGTTGAATCACAGAATGATTTGGGTTGAAAAGTTTAAATGGTTTAAAGCCCATCCAGTTCCAACCCCCTGCCACAGGCAGGGACACCTTCTACAAGACCAGGTAGCTCCAAGCCCCATCCAACCTGGCCTTGAGCACTGCCAGGGATGGGGCAGCCACAGCTTCTCTGGGCAACCTGTGCCAGGGCCTCACCACCCTCGCAGGGAAAAACTTCTGCCTAAGATCTCCTCTCAGTCTCCCCTCTGTCAGGTTAAAGCCAATCCCCCTTGTCCTGTCCCTACAGGCCCTTGTCCAAAGCCCCTCTCCAGGTTTTTGTAGCCCATTTAGACGCTGGCAGCTGCTCTAAGGTTTTCAGGAGCCTTCTCTTCTCCAGGCTGAACCAGCCCAGCTCTCTCAGCCTGTCTCCAGAGCAGAGCTGCTCCAGCCCTCGCAGCATCTCTGTGGCCTCCTCTGGACTTGCTCCACCAGTTCCAGGTCCCTCTTGTGTTGTTGCCCCAGCGCTGGACACAGGACTGCAGGGGGGGGCCTCCCCAGAGTGCAGTAGAGGGGGAGAATCCCCTCCCTTGACCTGCTGCTCACGCTCTAGGGATGTCCTTTCCTGTGCTTACAGGCAAGAGTGCATATGCCTACACGGGTGTGATGTCTCACAGGTCCCAGCCTTCCTTTGTGCAGTGGCATGGATAGGGCGGGACTGATCTCTGTTTTATGAAGCAGTCTGTGTCTGTACTTTGAAACACAGCCCAATTTCTGACCCTGAGGGCAAATGACATACTACAACTCTAACACATGCAGGTATATTTTTTGCTCTCCCTGCTCTTCTCCAGCACAAAGGGATGCTGCCCTCTCTATGTTGCCCTCTCTATGTTGCCCACTGGGAATGGCCTAGGATCCTGCCACAAAGGCCTGTGCCCTGTTTGGAGAGCATGAGGCAGGGAATACAGCAATATGCTAAAGCTTGAGCTGGTATCCCATACTTGCGGCCTCTGAGGCTGTGCCACCACTGGAATAGTTGTTTGCTAAAGGCAGAAAAGAACTGTGTCATGTTTACACCTATTTTCAAGCCAGTACCTAAACTAGCAGTAGTAACAGAGCATATGAAACCTTTATATGCAAAACTGCTCCTGCCTGGGTAAAATAGGTGATTTTAACTCTGGGCTGCAGGAGGGATGAAAGAAGAACAAGCTATTGAAACAGCAGACAAAAAAAAAAATAAATAAATAAAACCAGACAAATAATTAAAAGGAATTCATGTTTCATAGCTTTGTAATTTATGTTGCAAATGGATAAAAAAAAAAAAAAGATGAATTCAGCAGAGGGATTGAGAACATGCAGGATGCAGGCATTTTTTTCCAGCTAGAACAATATTCCTTTAGGGCATTTTGAAAGATGCAATAGCTGATTCTGAAGCTAATTTAACTGCATGGATGTGCAGTGCTGTGTTTCTTAGGTGTGATTTGGGGAAAGGAACAGGTAACTTAGGTAGCTATGAGTTAATGAAGCTGCAAACTTAAGTGACTGATATAATTTTCACTCTTGTTTTATTTAAAGGGAGACTGCCAGCTTGGACTACAGTCAATTTGCAAAAAGTGTTTTAGATACTTACTGAAAACACATCACAGTGTGCTCGCCAATTTTAATGGCTTTGTAGTCATGTTTTCTAATGAATGTGTTTTTCTCCAAATATCAGTGAAGCTATACAGGGAATCTGATCATGCAGATACTCGGATGCTGTATGATTTCTCTGCATATGTTTTGTGTATAAAGTTATGCATTTGCCTACATGCCTGTTACATTGAAACTTGAATATTTACGAAGGGAGTCAAAGAAACTGACTATACATAGCACAGTGTCAAAAACCACAGAGAAAACCTGTTAGAAACACGGGGGGGGGGGGAGGGAAGAGGGGGAAGAGAAAAAGCAGAGAAAAAAAACCCGAACCAAAAAAAGTGAAAAAACAGGGGGATGGGGGGGCGAGAAGAGGGGGCAGACAAAGACAAAATGTTTTTCTGCAGTCTTGCAGTTTTAATAACTTTGGATATTAGTTGTGACTTGAAAGATATAAAGGTAGAAATGTGAGTTCCTGTTTAAGCACTAATCAGTAGTTCTAAGATGGACCCTTTTCTGGCACACACAGAATCATTTAAAATTAGTTTTATGAATAGTGGTACAAAAACCATGTTGTATTTTTGTCCGACTGTTTGGAATTTTTGCAAGAATTTGCAATGCAGACTGTTGTAGCTGATAGTTATAATATATTGCCCCATGAGTGCCATGTTAAGGTTGCTACTACAATTCACATGTTCAGCTATTTCCTGATTTTTTTTTATAATTTTTTTTTTATTTACTGTGCAAAATGTCTAATGCTATTTTGGGACAGAATTTTGTAGAGGTTTTTGTCTGGAAAAAGTAAACCAGTAAGAGAAAAACTCATTTTATCATACTAACTCTCAGGTATCCCTTTCAAGATTGGTCCTCAATATTCAGAAATCCATGCAAGCAGAAAAAAAAGAGATTGTACGTTGTCAGGTCTTATGGCAAGCAGCTTCTTTCAAGGTAGTACTGCAAAATGATCCTGTAATTGAGATACTCATTCCACCTCCACTGAAAAAATCTGACTCGACAGGAGATGCGTTAGAGGAATTCTACTTCAGCATCTTTGAAATCTGCAAGAAGGAACCCTTTTTCTTTGAAATTTTATTTTTCCCTCATTCACCATACATTATGTAAAGCAATGCTTAATCATGAAAGTGTTGACTGTTAAGCTGCTTAGTTCTGAATACATATGCAATGTGCTTTTCCATATTTACAAAATTTCACAATTTCTCATGGAAAACTGTAAAATATATCAATGAGGATTTTTCACTAGGTCAGTACTCAGTCAAATTGAGACTAGTTTTCTTGGAAACTCTCGATAGCATGTTTCTTCAGGGAGAACTACTCTCAAACAAAATCCATACTTTTTTACAAAACATTATTTACTCTTTTGCAATGTAATATTTCTTATAATCTGTCTAAACTTTATTAGCTGTTTCTGGGGTTCTTGGTTTGGTCTCTTAACTAATGGTGTAATTTTGGATGGCACGGAGGTATTGTGGGATTCCTAATGGGAAAGTACATTTTTAAAATCTGATCAGATTCAAACTATACTTTGAGCATAACCTGAGGAAGGCATTTGATCCATCCAGCTTTATCACTATTACAGCACTATTTATTTTCATTCTGTTACATCATCATTGATACATCATTAAAATTGAATCATGTAAATCATCATCCATCTCCATGTAATTTCTGGATCCTTAAGATAATCAGTAATTTCTGGTTGCAGGAAATAAGTTAATGAAAACTTGCAATATTTAGCTCTAAATAAGGAAAACCCATTCCCAGTTGCAGAAATTGCATGTTCTTAAGAGTTCCGCTGTTGTCATTGGTATATTTAATATCTTCCATTAGAATGAAGCCACATCTCAGTTCTTTTTAACTGATTAAAATGTCTAATCTGTCATCAGACATTTTGTACTTTGATTTAATTGGTATTGACATCTCCTGTATTTAATGATGATATGTACCTTTAGCTAAAACTCTTAATGCCTTATACAAAATCAGAAATAAAAATCATGCAGCGTATCAGTTTTGGATCTTCATAACATTTTTTTTTTTTTTGGTGCTAATTTTGCATACACTAATTAATCTTTCATTATACAAAAAGGTTCCAGTCTAGGCAACTAGACTTTGCTAGGGCACAGTATATTCTTCCTCCCATAATCTGGTAACTCTCAGCATACATAACCTTCCTTCCCAAACAAACTGCAGTGCCTCAACTCCCTGGGAAGTGTTTGCAGATACTTGCATGTCGGTCGTGATGATTTATCTCAATCTTTTCTGGAACTGAAATATTTTGAAGTATCAGGAGACTTGCTTCTGTTAACCAAAAACAACAGAGGGTGCTCTTTCATACTGCATACTAACATGTGCATTTCCATAGCGCTCTCACCCTTGCATTCTCTTATCTCATTTTTCCTATGCTGCTTGCCTAAATATCTCAATATCAAAAAGTTTTAAGTCAAATGTGACTGCATTAATTCTTGTGAGTTTTCTGCCTGTCCTTCCCAAGTGGCACAGTATGATCAGAGTTACCCCTTTCCTTTCTTTTCTTTCCATACCAAGCTTCAGAATTTCTGCAGGGGGGAAAAAAAAAAAAAAAGAAATAGTAGAATAGATTATACAAGCCTTATTCTTTCACAGTACCATTGGATTCTTTTTGTACTGTAAACACTTTTTCCAGTCTACCTATTGGCGGGTGGCCCTTGGGGTTATTGACAGCAAAATCCAATTAGACCTCCCTACTTGTCTGGTTGTTCATAGTCTCCAAATAGTTACTTAAGAAGTAGGGTTGGGAGATCTGGATTGCGTTCAGACCTCTGTCACACAATTCTTGTAAGAATTTAGGCAATTCTCTGAGCTTCGTTTTTTTCCATCTATAGAATAGGAGGAATGATAATTGTGTGCCAGCTGTCTTGTGGTGGGCAGAACATTCAAAAGTTTCTCTGTTCCCATCGTACTCACAGCTCTACTGAAACACCCTGCTTGCAAAGGTCTGTGAAGAATTTTCCACACTGACTGCTTACCATCCCTGGGAGCCAGCGCTGAGGACATGAAACTGTCTTCAGTGCTATCTATGCTTCTCGGGATAGTACCTGCTTGGGAGGAAACAAGAAGCAGTGGTGGTGGGATGTGCCATGCTGGGCTGAGATGCAGAGAAGAGAGGGAAAGAGAAGCAGATCTGAGGAAGCTGTTGGGACAGACAGGGTTGCATCAATATGCAAAATGATTTGCCTCATCCTCTGAAAATCTGTGGTATCCAGCTACCTTGTGTTAGTCACAGTCACTAACGCAGAGACTTCCCTTTCGGTACCACTGGCAATAGAAAATGCACAAAATGGAATGAAATTACTTTTCTTTTAATTTATTACTTTATTACACAGCACAAGCTATGGCTTGATATTTTCCTTAGTGCAGTGAAGGTATTTGGGGATGTCAACCTTTATTACTTCTTCCATTACTAGACATCCCTGCGGGTGCTTTCTGAGTTTTGTGGGTAATATTTATAAATGCTCATTCCCAAACTGAAGTGAACTGCCTTGATGCTCAGTGGTTACTCCAGACTCTTCAAAATAACTGGTTTCTCAATGACTGTTCCCTTTCTTGGGAAAGCCAGTGGCATTTCTGAATCTCTGAGATCAGTTTTCTGAAGTACGTCTAAAACAGTACAAACTCCAGGGAGAGCAAAAGGCATAACAGGCTTTCAGGGTTGTGAAGTGGGTGGTGTTCAGATATGCGAAGTTGTGTTTTTATTAAATTAGTGTTTTACAAAACTTAAGGTGTGGAAGTTTACTTTGCCTGGGGATGGCATTAACTTTGACTCCTGCTGTTTAATAAAAGAAAATGAGTGCACACTGGAGCTGTTGCAAAAACCATTAAACCATGGTATCTCCAAAAGCTAGCTCATTTGTCAAATATATTTCTTGAAATAATATGAGAAATTCTGCTGTAAAGTAATTGAATTTAGAAAATGGTGTGTACAAATGGTCTAAATTTAGTTCGTCTTTCCAAATCTTTCTATTAATGTACGTACAATTAACATAAACAATAAATTTTATTTGCACCTTTGCACTATATCCAAGGAGGCTTTTTCATATTTCTCTTTTGTGCAGTTGTTATATTTCACTTGGTTTCTTATTAAAAAAAAACAACCCAAAGGAAGAAAAATCTTCTACAGTCCAGTATTTTCACACAGAATTGCATCTTCAGAAGTGCACAGCATTCTGTTCAGTGTCCCTTGCACCTGTGGCCTGTCTGTGTAGATGTAATTACAAGACCAAGTCCAATATACTTAAGGCAAAAATACCCACTGGCTTTTTGGCAGGAAGAACTCCAGTAGCTTTTTGTTGCACAACCACTTTTAATTTATCAGTTTCCTACGCTGCAAAATATTGTTGTTTAGAATATGCCTGCACTTGGAGTTTTAATTTCAGGCTTGCTTTGAAGCACTGTAGAACTCAGAAAGATATCCCTAGCTGTGTATCTCTGTTTCACTGAAATGCGGGATAGGTTTAGCTTAAAATTGCTTGGTTGGGTGATTTGTTATGTTTTGGTTTGGTTTTTTTTTTCCTTTAAATGTTGCAGAGGAGAGGAATAAAGGAACATAACATAAAATATTTTAGATCTGTCTAGTGTTTTGTTATGGTTGATCACTTAAGCGCACAATTTTTGCTTTGTACATCTGTAAAACGGGTGTAGCAGCACATAAGTTACTCAAATGATAAACGGTGTAATTAAGTATCGTATGTAAAACAAGATGATTTATTAGTATCTGATGCCATTATTTTAGAAATACATGGATCTATTAATCTGTAACTGGAAAGTACATTGATCTAAATGAAATGGCGTGTATTAAAATGTTAGGCAAAGATAACATTAGTGGCAAACATTTTGTGTCCTATTTAAATAGCATGCCAGCTTCATACTTCGGGAATGTGTTTAACATCTGACACCAGTTCCCAAATTCTGATCTGGCAGATTTGAGTTATAATTGATAATTTATATGGCTTGCAGTGCAGGTTCAGGTTTAATAATGCAACTCCAGAAATACTATTCCTCAAAAATTACTTTACCACAGAATAGTTAACAACACAAATCATGTGTCTTAACTTACATGTGGTAGGTGTGGATGAGAAAAATTACTGTAATTTCTGTCATTTACCATAAAAAGTGTATCAAATGTGGTTTCATGGTGTGCAAATTGTGCTAGGGATTAGAGGTTTATTGGAACAGCGCTACTGACAGCAGTGTTACAAAGTCAAAGATGATAATTTAGTTTCTATTTGTAACAAAGCCACATTGGAAAATTCAAATCAGTTCAGATATTTATGTCAATATTTTCAGTGTGGTCTGAATACTGTTTAACAATAGTAAGGCCTGGAAAACTAGTAGAAAAGATAGCATACAGCCCAGCATCTTAATTTGTTAAAATACTTACCATTTTTTCTTATTTTACTCTTCTACTGATATCCACTTGGTAAGCCTGGGAAGCAAAAAAAAAAAAATCTCTTACATATCCATGATCAAAAATGAGCGCCTGATGGCCTGAAGGTTGAAATAATTATCTCTGGTGGCCGTGCAGATCTCAATGTCAAAGCTGAGAACCACAGGGCAGCAAAATTAAAGCATGAAAACTGGCATGAGCACAGACAACTGCTTGGGGCTCTTTATTACTGTTTGATACAGCAGTCCTTTGTTGGAAATCTTGGTTTTTTTAGGTTCGAAAGCAACTGTGTGTGTCTAATCTCACATTTTCCTTTATCATCAATTCCATTCCTCTGATATTTACAAAACTAAGCAACATCACATGTGTTTATCCCGATTTCTGAATTAGTGTATTTGGTGCTTTCTGCTAATCTGCAGATAGGTGGCACCGTTCATACAGATTGGAAAAGCAGTGCTTTGCCTGTTCACACTATTCCGTGCTGTAAATTAACCTGTCACTTTATTATTTGACAAGATCTTCATTTTTATTCATCAGGACTTGGGCCAGGATGGGTGCATTTATGGCCATTTGCTTTGCACGGCTCTCAGCTGAGTTTGTAGGTATTGTAAGTGAGATCCATTATCCCTGTTACAAGTGCACACAATGCAGATGCTGATCTACGATGATGATGAGAAACCAAAGTCAGTAAAGACCACATAAGCCGCCCTTGATGAAAAGATAAATGAATGCATAAATAACATTGTGCTCCACTGTGTTTGCTGAGATCAAGGATAGATTTTGAAGGTTTTGAGAGATCAGACATACAGAACCTGGAGAAATTCGCTCTCCCTTACTTTGCATTCAGCAAGCATTTCACTGTGTACAGAGGAGCTGAGACACATTTTAATGCATTACTGTAAGACCAGAAATGTTTGGGCACTTTCCTTTTTTTTTTTTTTTTTTTTTTTTTAAAGGCAAAAACAAAGAAACATCATCAGGATGAATCATAAGTTTAATTAAATACGAAACTAAAAAAGAACCCCAAAACTGTTTGCTTTATCACTCTTCTGAACTCTCTTCTTTATGTAAATACTTCCACATCTATTGTGTTCTAATTATAAATGTAATTATAGAGATAAATTAGTAAATTGTGTTTGTAATTGCATTCATAGAGATTAA
>WYDI02034494.1:38571-55413 GCA_009867235.2 Psittacus erithacus
GTCACAAACAATGCTCAACACTAAATGGGAGCTGTCTTTCAAGACTTGGATAACTTCAAGATTTTTTAGAAAATACTTATGTGCATGATGTGTTTTCCCTTTATAATACTGTAATACAGACCTTCCAAGAGATTGACATTTAATCTTTTCCTGTAATGGTTTAATACATACAAAATTCTTGAAGATGAAAGGTGAAATAGAACTAGGCATCTTAAGATTGCCTTCCCTGCAAGCCAAAGATTTTAAAAATCCAGGCAAACCTCTGAGCCCATCGAAATACCTACAGTTTAGAAAGAGAAAATATTTACAAAAAGATTTTGCATTATTCCGAGATAGAAGAAAAATAGGTGAATTTTAGAACAAATTTACTTACTTTTTCATGTGGTGCTACATGAAAAATACACTTAAAGCCTATTTGGAGTATATTCATTATGAAGTAGAAATGACAATAATTAAGACATAGTGTGACATTCCTGGGGAGGAGACAAAGTGGATTGGAAAACAAATTTACAGTTAAGAATTTTCACTGTCAGCTAAAGGGATGCTTAAAAATACCATGCTTAAAAATACCAGAGAAACACTGAAAGAATCCCATAATCCAGCTTCACCTCTGTACCTTTGTTGAGCATAACTTTCAAAGAGTAATGCTATTCTCCATGGTTTCGCTTTCAATAAATTATAACCAACAATTATTTGTTTCTTACGTGGTTTTATGAAGATTATTTGATACACTGATGTTTCTAATGCATTGCTTTAAAAAGTTAAGTTCTATATAAATTTGAAAAACCTTTTAATTAAAATCTTAGTGAAAAAGTGAAATATGCATGAGACTCTTGCTTGTGATCTTGTACCCCTCTGAAGCTGAATTTTTTTATTTTAGAAAAGAAAATAAAATACTTTCTTAGGAGTGGGAAAAACAACTTTCAGAGCTCATATTTTAATTCCAGAAGAGATTCCTATAAGGTTTCATTAAAAGATGCCTGGCCTTAGTGGTAACTGGTGGACTCCTTCTTTCAGAGGTGTATGGACCCCAAAGCTGTGTGCACTTAGTGAGTAGGAGCAGAAACTGTTCTTGCAGCCTGAGCAGTTGTTGTGGATGGATGATTTGCCGTTCCATCTCCTGCCTGCGTGGCTGGGATGGATTCACTTCCATTCAGCGTCCAGTGATTTTTCCAGATAGTTCCTAGTCTCAGGTCAAGGAGAGGTGGTGAGGCTGCGGTTTATTAAACAACATTCGAAGCAGTATTTGAATGTGAACATTGTCCTTTTTTGTTAATTCACAGAATTAAGTTAATGCTGTAGCATACTTTCAAGCATTCCACTTGCCATGATAATTTTCTGGTGAAAATCCTAGTAAAATCAGTGCTTGTAAAGGCACAGAAATTCCCTATCAAGAATACAGTGTATATCCAAGGGAATAAAATCCTTATAATTCATGGATTTGTTTATTCAGTTTTGGCCTTGGGTACATCATAAACCAGGATTGCAGATCTTACGCATAGACATATTTGGGTTGCTAACTATAGGTAGATGTAAAACATTAATTTTTTCCAAACTTTTTCAGCAGTAAACTCAAAATGTGGTAACAGCTTATCTGGTGGAGGTTTTTTTCAGCCTTGAACCTGGATATGTTTGGTATAGCTGTGCTAGCGCCAAGTTAACAAATAGCAAAGTAAAACATACTAATGGCATACTTTATACTTTCCATGCCGGAAAGTATATATGCCATATATGGTGAAGTAAGATGAACTCCGTTCTGCATGCAAATAGGTATGGGCCCAATAAAGTGAAGAATTTGAAGGCAGTAGCAGAAAGGAAATGATGAGTTTATTGGGTTTATAGCTCTAATATCCATTAAAAGTTAGTAGCACAGCAGGTGACAGTTTGGCTAAGTGTAAAGTGAATGTTTTGAAATAAATAGCAGTTGGGTGACCTGGGATGTCAGGGCTCTAGACAAGGGTGTGTGTTTGTCAATATATCCTACGTGTTTTACAGACTCCGCAGGGAACAGGAGAAGATACAATTTCACCTTTTCTGTGCCAAAACATTTTAATTATATCTTCTTCCAAGTACAGCGGTTCAGTAACCAAGGAGCTGACATTGATGCATGTGTTGATAAAGCTGCAAACATTCAAAATGAGATTAACAAAGATTTTGAGGAAAGGGTGACAGCTAATTTTGCACAGTGTTCTGCATCTAATTCAGGTCAGTGTAATGATAGAATATTTTATAACTGTGTGTCATCCAGAGGGACTTTTATGATGCTTTGTGTTTTTGAGGATTTGTGTATATGAAAGTATAGATCTTAATACATCATTCAAACAGGTTATAACTTTTTACTGAACATCTATTGGTTGTAGCCATAAAGAGGAATAAACTTAAGCATTTAGAAGCAATTTTATATATCCATGAGCATTCGTCACAGTAATAGGTTCCTTTTGTCTAATTCACCTTGAAAATACTGGCTTCAGATGTGAAATGGAAACCGAAACTCCTGTGCCCATTTTGCAGCATTGCTTGGTATTTGCAAAAAGATTAGACTGAAAGTTATATTAAGTGTATTTAAATCATCAAACTGTAGTTTCTTTGTGTCGTGTGAGACCTTTTGAGAGCATCTCAATGTATTTCTGCTCTATTCTCCTCCTTTTTTGAAGGCAAATGACATTCTTCTTTCACTTTTCTTTTTGTTTGTGAAATTTTCTCCTTTTTTTTATCCACTCACTTCTCCATCTGCTTTCACTTTTGTTTGCTTGGGCCGTCTCTCATCCCAACTTGATAATGAGGAATGCGGTGTGACCCTGACCTCTATCAGCCCATGCATGACCTTCTGACTCCCCCACATAACCCTTGACCTTCTCTTTGACAGCTTGATTAATTACCCTGTGTTATGATTTATGAGTAAGTGCTATGTAAAAATAATAGACAACAGGTGGTCCTCTAAAAACTTTTTGTGGCATGTTTTCTTTTCCTCCCTAACCTGATGAGCTATTTTAGGTCGGGAACTTAGTGGGATAATGTGCATTTGGCAGCAGCACGGCATTTTTACACACTTGGACACAGTGCTGGAATTCAGGCGACCGAGGTGTAGCTGAGAGGAAATATCATGAAGTATTAGCAGGGTGCAGTTGTGAAAACGTACATGGGGTGGAAACAGAATGCGGAGTCAACTACATTTCGGGCATTTCAGTCGCAGGTCACGTCTTGAGAAAATTGGTCAAATAATGGACGGGGAATTTTTCAAGCTGAGCTGCATCTCCAGCAGCTATGGTTTACTTCACTGAGCTTCACCAATGACTTCTGATTGGTTGTCATGACCTCATCCCACTCTGGCACCTACAGTCATGTACCCTTCTCATGGAAAAAATGGGAAATGAAAGAACATGCATCTTTCCAGAAAGATGAATGGATGTCACCATGTCCGTTTTAACCACAGGCAGGTATAAGAGCTAAGCGCTTTTGAGTTGCATTCCCCCTGGGTTTGAGCTCAGGTCTTGTTACCAGTGATCCAAATCAAAACCTGAACGTGAAAATTCAGGTTGATAAAGCTTAGGAAAATTATCTCTTTCAGACCGACGCTTGCAGTCCAAAGAGATGAGTTACATAGGTCAAAAGATTCCTCTCCAGCCCTGACCTCTTTGGTCACATATGGTGTCCCATCTTGGTCATTAATATGCAGAGCTGAATGCTTTCCGGTTATTATTCACGTTTCCAGGAAGAAGAGATTTCAAAAGATTTGGAATGTACCTCAGATACTTTGGGGTTCTTTTTTTATAACCTTACTTTTCCTGCAAGGGGCAATATTTGGTATTCCTTCCATTTCGAACATTTCGCTTGAACTTCCAGTAAGAGGCAGGAAGTACTGCTCCATTTCTGGCTCATGTTTTACAGTGGGAAAGGCCGTCCTATGCTGTTCTGCCTTTGTAGTAAAGGCAGTGTAATTGAGATTCATGATTCTTTCCAACACTTGACTTTGTCAGCCTGCTTTTCCTTTCGTCATCATTTACTGGCTCAATCATACGTGCTAATTGCATTTGTATATATGAACCTAGGAGTGGAGTTTGCGGAGTCCTCTGCCTCTAGAAGTAGGAACCTGGAGGATGTTAGTAGTTTGAGTAGATTACATTTTTCTTACCTTGAAGTGTTAGAATTTGGATTGTTTTGGGTGTTTTAGTCTGAAAAAGAAACTTAATTGTACCCACTGACTCATAGATTAGAGGCTAGGACTTGTATTTATCAGTGTCTGCCCTGGTTATTGCGTCTCATCATAGATGCACTAATGAGGGATGCAGGCAAATCTTAGCTTCTGCACAACATTGGTGTTCTCTCACACATGTGGTAGAGCACAGGGCTTGGCTTGTTTCAGTCATCTGAAGATTGATGGGGGGGCAGCGGGGTTTGTCCCAAAGTTCAGCTTTTTACCATTAAAAAACTGCACTTTGGAGGGTGGTTTCTGCTTCTGTGTGCAGTGGACACATTCCACTATTATGTATGTTGAAAATGCCTTTTTTCAGATGTTAGTAGTCCTGTGTGTTCAGTTTTGCATTGACTCGCACCCTGTTCTGCCCCGCTTCATTAGTGAGGAGTTCCACCTTTTTTTTTTTTTTTTATTTTCTCATTGCATTGAACTTTAATGGCGCAGCTATGCCCCCACCATATAATTTTTCTAAAATTTAATTGTACTTAAAAGCCACATTGTTTACATAGATGTTATTTAGAGCTGAGTACTCCTTTTCAGTAGCAAATGCTTGGGCAAACTCTGAACGAGAGAGGTTGTTATAGTTTTACTGGTCATTTTGTTATTCCATGTTGCTTTACACATGTCATTTTCAAATCTTCTTTCTGGTGCCAGTATTTTATATCTTGTCATTTAGAATGCAGAAGGACAAGGGAAAGGCAAATACACTGCATCATTTAAGCAAAACAATATGAAAAGAGGTTACTTCCCTAAGAAAAAATTTTGCAATTTTTAAGGTAATTTTTTTCTTTCTCAATTATGGGAAAACCTATCTCACTTACTATTTAATTATTTTAATTGTACAGACAGGAAATGCCTGCTCTCTGTGAGAAATTAAAAAAAAACCTGTAAAGGGAGACATGTTACACTGCTTAAAATGTAATTGATAAAAATCCTTTAATTAATTTATGAAACAGTGAATTTAAAAATGGAATCATATTTCATCTGTTGGCGTCTGTGTGAAAAATTGACATTGTGTCCTCATAACATTGGACAAATGAGTCATGTAATTTTCAGTTACATAATCAATAACTTAGACAAATTCTACTTCTTTGATGATTTATGTGTCTTGTTTTGGGGTCAGCTTAAAATGGACACAGAGCTTCAAATCCCTGTAACACTTGCAGGCCTGTAGTAAACGTGTGAATTTTGCATTTGGCATTGTATAGAAAGCAAAACAAATTGATAACACATCTCTGCTCAAAACGAGCGGCTTGAGATGAACAACACAGAGATCCCCAAGTACTGCGAGAGCTTGGTCCTACCCTGCCTCTAGCGAGCTCAAACACCATCCTTTCTTCTGAGGCATTTGATTTAGGAACGTTTGTAAGTTGTGTTCTGTGATGGATTTTGGACTTGAGTTTTCCAAGTTGGAAATTCATGTGTTTGTAGTACAGTGTTGTGTTAACATGACCATAGCAATGGCATGGGTAGGTTTTAAACTTTGTCTTCTTTAATTTTCCATTTTCCTTTGCTCTTCCCCCTCAGTTTATTTATTTATTTGCCTGTTTGTTTGTATTTATCCCAGTTCAATTCACTCAGCAGGGAGGGCAGGAGTGCAACATGACAGGAGACCACTTACTCACAGCGCCATATCTAGCTAGGAGGCAATTTTCTGTTTGGCCTATGTTGACCTTTTTTGACTACGTCCCTTACGCCAGAGACAGTGTCCTGAATGCCTCTATTTCACCCTGTTTAGCAGAGTGCAACCATGCCCTTTAACTTGGGTTTTGGTGGGAGGAGAAGCTACGGCAGACGTTTGAGAAGGGCACAAGGACGAGGGGTAGGAACTCCCTTCAGATGCGATTTTGATAACTAGTCAAGTGTGTCCAACTGTAGAAAATCACCGAGTGACAATCTGTCTACCTGACAGTGGCCACAATGCACTACAAGGTTTGTGAATGACTCTACAGATTAGAATAAAGCGACCCCAAAGAAAGTATCTTTTGTTGGTGTGGGCTTGGTTTGCTCTGTCCAGCTAGGTATGGGGACCTCTTTGATTTTCGTGCCTAGCCCTAGTGCAAAACGAAGCACCCAGTGAAAAGCTGGAATAAAGCTGTTCAGTTAGATAATTAGTACAGACGTTTCCAAAAAGTAAGTCTTTATTAAATTACTTTAAAAGGACAGCTTGATTTTGACTGGGAACCTATTATAACTTCAAGGACTCATCTGTTAAATGCACTTGCTTCTCTTTTCTGCCTGCGTTTGTGATTATATCTTCCATGAATATTACAATTCTTGTGTGATTTGCCATCATTTGAAAGTCATAATAAAATGTTTGGCTGATTTATTTAAGAATTTATTTCTCATTCATAGATTCATGCATTTTTCAACCGGCTCAAAAATGAGCCACAAAAATGCAGCTGGTATGCTCAAAAGTGTATTGCAGGTCATAGATTTTCTCTGGGTTTGTTGAATACAGGACGTAATCCTAGCAAAGTTTTAGAGCAGATTTAAAGATGTGCTTAAAAGTCAATTCCCACAGTAAAAGAGGTGACCTGTAAGCAATATCACTGAATCAGTTTTGGTATTGATTCGCTGTTAGTGCTGCGGTTGGCTTCTGCATGGTATGCTTGTTGTCAGCTAGACAAAAGGTTTTACTGTTTTAAAGTTCATGGATAGTTTTCGCATGCTTTCTTTACTATATGTATAAATATATTAAATCCCTCCATCCTTTTTATTTAAAGGTTTTCACTGGCTTGGTCCCTTTTTATTCATCATTACGTAGAGTTCTTAAAGTAATATTTTGCTTCTAGTTCTTATATTGTTTTCTGAAAAAGTCATATAAATAAATGAATATGAATAAAACAACATATTAATTTATTTTAAAGGTAAAATAGGCAACTTTTCTGACGCTGAGGGATGTGTATAAGCATAAGCATATGCACAGTCACATTCACACATCAATATCCCTTTAATGATAGAAATGAACCAGAATATTCTTAAAATACCGTTCTATAAATTTTGTGGTGTGAAGTTCCTGAAATAAATATAAAAGTTTTCAAGAGCATTAAAATAAATGCAAAGCATTTTCAAGCATTAAATCTCCATTTTCATATTTCTTCATTTTGTGTGTGTGTCTCACAGGAAGGCTATGGAGTAATAGTACTGAATCCCAATGAGAACTATATTGAAGTGGAGAAGACAAAAGCCCAAGTACAGCTGTCTTCTGATAGCTCAGATGAACCTGCAGAAAAGAGGGAAAGAAAAGATAAAATCCAAAAGGAAACAAAGAAACGACGTGACTTCTACGAAAAGTACCGAAATCCGCAAAAAGAAAAAGAAACTATGCAGATGTATATTAGAGTAAGTTCCTTTTTGTTTTGTTGCCCTTCGTTAATCATGCATAGATATGTGTACTGTCCATATTGGCTAATAAAGAGCATGCTTTTTTCAAAACAAACAGATTGCCAAGATGACATTCAAAAGTTTGTACAAAGTTCCTGGCTCTTTGTTCTATTGGTATTTTTTGTCATTTATGGAATGTGAAGTTTTGGAAGAGTTACAAAACATTCCTTTCTAATTTCAAATGGGAACTTGAAATAAACCCCAGAGGAAAACATAGGTGCTATCAAGAAAGGGAATGATTTAAGGAAGACATTGTAAAAATGATTTTATAAACAGAGGTTGTACGTAAGAAACACTTTATAGTAAAGCTTGGACAACATACCAGTTACACATGTCATACATGCATTTATTACATTATATTGTCTTGTAGTGGGGAGGCAGTAGTTAGAGCCTGATAGTTTTTTAACATACTACCTGCTGAATTAATAATCTGTTGTGGAAAATACTGGTGTTTATCTTGTGTGGTAGCAGATTTACCCTATAATGTGCTGTTTTCATATGAGCAGCCATCCATTGTGTTTCAGCTGAACTTCTGAAGGGCGATAAAGAAGGCGAGTTATTAATATCTTAATAAATATTTAAGCTAGAATAGTTCGAGAATGGTGTAATGAGGAAACTCTGTCCCTTGCTCTTTTCTTACTCAGTGAACCTTTGCACTCTGTAATGCTACCAGCATGGGATCATTATAACAGTGCTACCTGAGGATTTCTAATTCTGCAGGGGGCACAAACGATATTATTTGCACTTTGACACATTCTGCTTCATATACATACTATGTATTATACATACAAACTGAGTCATGCAATTTCCAAGGCCCTTACTAGGAAAGTTAGCATTTTCATTCTGTGGTAAAACACGTAAACATGTAAAGCACCACCAGATTGTAGTTTTTGTAGTTAAAACAGTAAAACTGCGTGTGCCTTTCTGGTACAAAACGGGAAAGACAGCAAAAGATATGTTAAAATTATCTTAAATTTCAACGTGTTCCTGTTAATTGAGGTCTAGCGTAATGTTTGAAGGAGAAATAACAGCTGCACTGGCTAGTTAGAAAGGTTTGTAACCTGGATGAGAGATTACCAGTAATACCATAAATAGTATTGTGCCTTTTGAGAAATAACTTGCTACAGAGTATCAGAAACAAAAGGATGCGTGTACATATTCTAAATCAACCATCCACTGCTTTTTAGGAGAGATGCTATTCTGACCACCAGCCAGACCCTGCTTCTTAAGAGGGGCAACCAGACTTGTCTTGGGGTCCATCGGAAGCCAGTAGATGATGTGCTGTATTGTCCAGAAAAGCATTTAGTTAGCATGCTGGTCAGTGTTCTCTTTTTTTGATAGCTTTTTAGCAGTTCCACCTACTTGTAGCTCTTTTGCTTGATGAGGCACAAAATTTGGCTCCAGGAGGTTTGACCCCCAAAACATAAAATGCATGACTCCATCCCATTTTCTTTTCTGCGCAGCTCTGTGCCTCAGATATGACTGTTGACATTTCCTTTACTTGATGTTCTTCAAACCAAGGAAAGAAGTAGCTTAAGTTTTAGTGTATATATGGGCAGTGGTTTCTTTTTCCTGGGCGAATTAACTGAAATCAGGTTGTCTGCTGCAGTTGGTGTTTAATTCTGAAAGAATTCTTTGAAGTTTATTTTTTGTTTAACAGTCTGTAGTACAGAGAGGTTTTTGAAACAGAGTGAAAAACGTCCCTTCTTTGGTGTGCGGCAGGACAAATTACTGCTATTTACTTACCTATCTGTTTCTGAAACAAAACCAAGCCACCAGTGAGGTGCCATTTACTCTGTTGGGTAGAACTGCTTGGTCTGTAGGTGGTTGCAAGAGCAGCTGTGAATATAGCATGCTGTGTTCCACCTTCCTGGCTACAGACACTGTTATCAGCCTGTCCAGGCATTGCATGAAACAAAATAGATAGGTTTAGATTAGACATTAGAAGGAAATTCTGCCCTGTGAGGGTGGTGAGGCCCTGGCGCAGTTTGCCCAGAGAAGCTGTGATGAGAAGCTGTGACTACCCCATCCCTGGCAGTGTTCAAGGCCAGGTTGGATGGGGCTTGGAGCTACCTGGTCTAGTGGAAGGTGTCCCTGCCCATGGCAGAGGCTTTCAACTGGGTGAGCCTTAAGGTCCCTTCCAAACCAAACCATTCTGGGATTCTGTGATTCTAAAATGATGCAGTGCCATATTTGCTGTGTATTAATTGCCTTCCGGACTATATGTGCTGTGGGTACCACCATTTGTTTGCACCATGGGACTTGGAGTCCCATTTACTACAACCACAGGCTGCAGAGGCTACGGTGTTAGAGCAGGTTTGGGTAATCTCAAAGGCCACTTTAGATATGACCTTTGTAGTCAAACATATATGACTGAGTATTATAGTGTACATGTGACTCACGGGGCTCTTGAATTAAGACATATTGTCACTCCACAGAAGTATTTAAGAAGGGTATATGCTTCATAATGATCTCGTCAAAGAGTTCTGAAAAACCTGAGCAAGCTTACGTCATTTTGCCAAGCAGGGAAAACTGGCACAGAGAGAGTAAATGAAAAATATCCTCACAAGAAGTCATCAACTGCATCTAACGTTGACGGAAAATTTGTTCCTGTCAAATATGCTGGAGAAATTGTTTCAGGCTGTTAAGTAGCAGGAATAAATATCATCAGTTATGTTCTCAAAGGGTCATTGAGATCTGTTGTGATCTGATGAGGAAATGGCATTTGAGCAAATGAAAGCTGTCTGGATGATGCTCCCAATTGTGCAGGTAGATTTTCCAAGAATGGGAAAAATGGAACTCGCTCACAGTAAATTTCTTTAAGCATTTTCTGTCTTTTCATAGGGGGAAAAAAAAAAAAATTGAAAAAAAACCCTGGGATACTCAAGAATATGTAAAAGCAGAGTCTTAAAATATAAAAGCTCAAATTACAGTGTATTTTTGTACAAAATGAGTGCAAATAAAAGCAACTGTTGGAGTGTGTAGTACATTAAGCACAGTGCTTGAAAGATCAAAGTACTTATTGTTTCATGCTGGAAGTTCCCTCAACTATGAAATAATGTACTTTCTGGCATACATTATAGCTTGTTAAAGGGACTGATTTGGTCTGGGCAATAAACATCATGTCAAACATTATGGCAGAAAAACCTGCTTAATGTTTTGTAATAAGACAGAATTTTTTGTTCTTAAACATCTGCCAACTGAATTCACAAGTGAAGACAGAAAATGTCATCAATTCAGTAACAATCTTATAAATTCAGTTTCTTTTTTGTCTATACAAACCAAGGAAAAACTTCTTGATAATCAGCATTGACTATAATACTTTATGGTATGATTAAACAAAAGCTTTTTACTTTTATATAACATGCTAATGAATGCATATGAATTTTAATACTTTTACTGTTCAGATTTTAACAAGCGTATTGCCAGCAGATAATTTTAAAGGCATCTGTTTTTTAATGTGTTGAATAGAGGGTTGAGTCAAATAGCTAAATATGTACATACATCCTTTTGGAAAACATTTCTATCCTTACATATAGATACTACTGTTTTTCCTTAGACCACCAGAGGCTGCTGCTGTACATACTGGCTAATGCTTCTCCCCAGAAACTTCATGCCCTGGCCAACCTTCATTTATTACTGAACTAAACTGAGAATTTGTTGATCTCTAACCTTTTTCTATGGAAACAGATCATCCAGGCTTAAATGTGATATGACTGTTCCCTCCATCATCCAAACCATCTCCACTCCCTACAGATTTTCAAACTGACAGTGTCTTCTGTATGTTAAAAGACACTTGGAAATGTAAATCAGTGTTTATCCTCTTCTAAATAGCATTCATAACTTAAACAAGTACACTCAATGGGTTCTGAAATTATTAAAGGAAAAAGTAAATTGCATAATTTATAATGAAAGTAATTCACAATAATGCTGTTGCCACAATAGTCAAAGGATAGCAAAGAGGCAGCAAAGGAAGAGGTAGGAAGAAGTACTTTTATCACACCATTTGATGGGGTCAGGTTTTCTGGGTAGAAGGATAAGCCTTTCCTAGGCCTGTATGCTAGGAATTATGTCCTTTTCTCCAGCGACTTTAGCTGCTTTAATAATTTTTACTGCAAATATTATTTTTGCTGTAGCACAATCTATAACAGCGCTATTTATGCTAACACTTTATCAATGAAATTAAATTAGTTCTGGATGTAGCATACTTTTCGTAAATAATTTTTACCCACTTTCTTTGAGAGATTAAATAGAAAAAGATCATGTGCAACTAATTAGTTTGTTTTACTAAAAACGAATGCATCAGGATAATTTGTGCCAGTGTTTAGGAGAAAGCAGTAAGAGGCAGGTTTATTAATAAATGGTTAAGTATGCAGCGAGTGCTGGTGGGCAGGAAATCCTGGCAAGCATGCGAGCACAGTTGTGCCATTTCTGCTTATTTGTTCAGTGCGGCTTTCACGAGGTATCGCCTGACTGAAGGTCACCGCAGAGTGTTCGCTTGTGCAGGGCGACCTTTCAGTGGAACAGATTTATTCCACGTTGGGGATGGAGCTGCTTCCCGGCATAGCTGTGGTCTCGCCAGCTGCGCAGGTCTGGCCCCATGGCTGTCCCTGGACAGATGCGGACTCCTGCTGCCTACACTGTGACTTGGCAAGGTACACACCAGCTCTCATCCAGAGCCTCTGCGACTGCATTAGCACACTGCTGAGATCAAGCTAATAAGCCCTTTATTCCACCAGAAGAGACAAAATGACAAGCGCTAGGCAGACGTTTCCCAGGACGTAAGGAACATGCTTCAGCACAATGAAACTCAGTGGCAGACCCAGCCATCAGGACTTGAACCTAAAAATTGTCATGCCAGTGCTTATACCACAATGCCCTGTTTTACGACTATCAACATTACTCTACCTGTACCTCTGAAACAACACATGGTTTTCACTGAATTATAGAATGGTTTGGGTTGAAAAGGACCTTTAAGCTCATCCAGTTCTGCCACGGGCAGAAGCACCTTCCACTAGACCAGGTTGGTCCAAGCCCCATCCAACCTGGTCTTGAACGCTGCCAGGGATAGGGCAGCCACAGCTTCTCTGGGCAACCTGTACTAGGGCCTCAGCAGCCTCACAGGGCAGAACTTCTGCCTAAGATCTCATCTGCCCATATTTACCTTTTAAAGACTGTTACTTCTTTGTGTTCTAAAGAAATCTCTTTCACTTCTAAGCAACAGCAAAATCATGCTGGCAATGGAAAACTCATGACAACTGCTTAGAAACTACTATGGCTTTATCTGTCGGGTTTGTCCCATGTACTACTTGGGCATTCAGAATTCAAAAACAGAGCAATTCAGATGCTGGGACATAAATGTGTAGTGACGCCTTGGGTGCCACACGGTATTTGGGATGCCTGGAGAGATCTAGTCCATGTCTTGTAGGATCTGTGCCACCAGACACCTGCACCACCCTGGCCAAATGAGAACTCTGAAGTCGTATCTCGTTCTATAGATGAACATTCTATTCAGTGAACAGGCATCTTGCATTAAATAGCTAAAGTATGTAGGGTTTAAACTATGGTAATATTCAATAATTTATGCATGAGCTATTTAGCTCCTGCAGTTAAATTAAGTGTTTTTTAAAATCCTGAGATTGTAAAGACTTCTGTTAGGTTTTCCATCTGATAGTCTGGAAAAGTTGTATTTGTCTTCTTTTCCTTGAGCAGTGAAAAGTCAGAGACAATCACTGAAGGAAGATTTTGCATCACTTCAAGAGCACCACTGGCTCTTCTTTCTGCCATACCCTCTCTTTGTTCTGAATTTCACAAGTATGGTTTAATCAAACAAAAGGAATAAATCGAGGCCATCTAGCTTTGGTGTCTTTCAAACATTCATTACGTGATGCCAACAAAATGTGCATTGTTCAGTCCAGCCCCTAAAATGTGAGGCAAGCCGTGAGAGTTTCCAAAAGAAAGAACCAGCTTGCATCTCTCCTCCCACCACGAGCTGTGTGGTGCTCCCATAGTGCTAAAAAAGACTGTCTCTCACGGGTCAGATGAGTCCTCTCTCCTTTCAGATGGGATTCAGGCTTGATAAACCTGGCCATTTAGCTAACGTTAAGGGAAATTAGCTCAGCAGAAAGCAGGCATACTTGTTGAAGGCAAAGGTGAATAAAATTATTTAAACTTCTTGTACTCACATACTGCTTGTCTTTGATTGCAGAGCAATTGCAGTGAAGGACTGAAAAGACCTCACAGGTCTTCTGGTCCATCCTCCTGCCAGTACAGATTGCTCTCTGCAAATATCCTTTATCATTTATCTAACAGAATCAAAGGGTAATATTCTTTTAGCTGATACCCAAACAAGGATAATATTCTCTAACCTCCTGCACGCAGTTGCACGTTTTGATGCTAGATTTCAGTGTGTATGGGAAAACCATCAGAAGAAAATTAGCAGGGGCTCATACGCCTTGTAGATTCTTTATATGTTTTTTCTTTGGGGACAAGTCAGACATAAAAGCCTTCATAGAGATGATGAAAATTAATTTCTGCAATAAATAGATACAGTCATCTTAAGATTAATGATTCTGTTGCTGAACAACCCATTTCTGTGGGGACATGCCACCCCACTTGACTCCTCAAGAAGTATTTATTTGGTTTAGGTAGGAGGATATGAGGACCGCACAACTATGTATGGAGGTCAGGAAAACATTTGTGGAGCCCTAGTAAATGAATGTCAGCAGGCAGGAAACCAGGGCCCAGGATGCACAGTGGGTTCGAGGATGTTGTTTTCAACTCATCTGCTACAGAAAAAAAAGCAAAAATTCAGGAAAAATATGAAGAAAAGAAATATAGCTTTTGGGATTAAGATAAATCTGGTAGTTCCTCTGAAGTCTGCTTGGCGGCCTGCAGCAGTGAGAGGCCGAAGGGGCTAGAAATAATGGAGGACTTGGTGGCGTGGAGGAGTGTGGAATAAGCTGCCCAGAAAAAACGTCAGTCACTGCCTTGCAATTCATATGTGGCTGGCAACTTGAAAAATTAATTATTACAGCCCTTTTATTCTGCGTTACATTTTGAATACTTACAAGTGGAGGATTTTACTAACTAAAATCCTTACTTTCTGTAAATTTACTTACTGTGCAGTGTTACTTTGAATTATTTACATCTTGAGAGCAAGCTTTATGTCTTTAATCAGCTCACTGTCATCACTGCACAGGCAAAAAAATATGCCTCATTGTGAGATCTGAGGAGAACAGAGTCATGATCTCCATTCCTGCTATGCCTTGGTGAACTCCATATCTGATCAGCATGCCCCGAGAACCACTTTCTACCAGATTCAGAGCCTGAACTTCATTTTCAAAGTGTCCAGACAGAAGTCTTTCCCAAGTTTTTCTGTTTTACAGTATCCCCAGCCATGAACTCATCTAATATTGAGAAATCATCCTGTTCCTGTCTTGACTGAATCTTTGCTTTATCTTTCTCTTCCTGGCTAAAACAGAATGCTAAACAGATCAAAAATGCTTTTTGCCTTTTGTAGTGAGTGGTGTCAGTAGCAGGGTTTCTCTGCTGAATGGGCTGCATGGTGTTCAGCTGCACGCTTACACACTTTGTTATTTGGCAGTTGATTCTCATTCTCTTCCTCTGTATTTTTTGATCAGTACTTGGCAAGAGTGAATTTGTAATACACAATGAAGTACATTTTCTTTATTATCAACTAAAACTTTAATTTTAGTTAGTTTTCCCAATAGATAGCACTGCTTAGAGAGAAACTACTGAATAAAGTGATACCGAGGTGCGTTTACCAAGAGTTGTATGTGTTGAGGAGCCTTAAATTTTTCTGGGCTCTTAAGCAACAGGTTGGGGGCTTTTAGTATGGCACTTTTAGCCTGGACTGAGAAAACATCCGTGGGTTAGGAGCTTTCAACAAATACAGCCGCATTTCTCCTATTACTGTCAAACAGTGTGAGTGATTGCGAGGATTGCACACCAGGGTTGTAGGGGCTATGCTTTATGCTTCCCTTCTGCTGTTAGATCATATAGCGGGAGGGATCCTTCTTTCACCATCAGGGTGCGGTGATATAACTTGCCATGTATCTCCCCAGCAAAGTGACAGGTTTTTAGTTCTTTAGTGAAATATTGCTCCTGGTTGCTAAGCCTGTGCACCTCTGAAAATGTCAGCAAAAATCATAGAATCCCAGACTAGTTTGCTGGAAGGGACCTTAAAGCCCATCCAGTTCCACCCCCCTGCCATGGCCAGGGACACCTTGCACTAGACCAAGTTGTTCCAAGCCCAGTCCAACCTGGCCTTGAGCACTGCCAGGGATGATGCAGCCACAGCTTCTCTGGGCATCCTAAGCCAGGGCCTCAGCAGCCTCACAAGGAAGAACTTCTGCCTAAGATCTCATCTCAGTCTCCCCTCTGTAAGGTTAAAGCCATTCCCCCGTGTCCTGTCCCTACAGCCCTTGTCCAAAGCCCCTCTCCAGATTTCCTATAGCCCCTTTAGGCACTGGAGCTGCTTTAAGGTCTCCTGCAGCCTTCTCTATTCCAGGCTGAACACGCCCAGCTCTTTCAGCCTGTCTCCAGAGCAGAGCTGCTCCAGCCCTTACAGCATCCCTTTGGCTTCCTCTGGACCCTCTCCAACAGGTCCCAGTCATGCATCTGGGTTTCTTGTGTCCTCACTGAATTAAAGAGTGAGTGGAAGAGTCGCTGTCTCCCAAATGTCTTACTTTACAATTTACATATTCTCTGGGGTCACTTAAATTTTGATCAGTCATTATACCTATATGCAGTGTGAATTTTCCAGAGCAGTTCCCCCATACACACACAAAGTGCCTGTGCATGTTTATGCACACAAGCACTGCCTACACTAAAAGACACAAATCCTACACGTTTGTGTGTGTTCAGTGTCCTGCAGACTCTGCAGGAAGTGAACTCTGACATAGATCACCTATCTAAATCCATCCACAGGTCCTGAAGGACCTGACGAATTAAGTTGGTGAGCCACTGTCCATCATATTTGAAAAATCATGGCAGTCAAGTGAAGTTTCTGATGACTGGAAAATGGGGAATATAACCCCCATTTTCAAGAAGGAGAAAATGGATGACTGTCATGGTTTAAGCCCAGCCGGTAACTCAGAACCCTGCAGCCACACGCTCACTCCCTCGCCCTTCTTTGTCCCCCCACTCGCAGAGGGTCGCAAGGAGAATCGAAAGAATGTAACTCCCACGGGTTGAGATAAGAACAGTCCAGTAACTAAGGTATAACACAAACCACT
>WYDI02034497.1:0-20496 GCA_009867235.2 Psittacus erithacus
TGGACAGCCTGTTCTGGGTCTTCACCACTCTTACTGCTAACAAGACTTTCATTTTGCTGATACCTCATTCTTTGTACTGCTTGTCCTCCTATCAGTGGTAAGGAGAAGGACTGATGAGTCTTCTCTTCTGTTACTGCCTTGTTGGACATTCTTGGATGCACCTCCTTAGTCTCAGCTTGGCTTTGCTCTACAAGAAAAATTGACTTTTCCCTATGTTTTAAGAGGCGGCACTCAAAACAAGGTATCTATTGAGACAACCAATGTGTCTCTATGCAATAGGAAAAGAAGAAAAAGCTCCTTTACTTTAGTATCTCGTGCTCGTGTCATACTTCGCTGATATTCTGGTTTTCTAAAAGTACCATATATTGTACTTGTATTCAGTGTAACTTGCTGGAGTACAGATACTTGCCCTTTTATCACCCACAGTTCCACCACATGCATTTTAGAAAGAAGTATTAAATGAACAAATATGAAGTGCTGCTCTGGATCAGGCTTCAGCTTTTGGTTATTATATCCTAGTCTCCAACTTGTTGTTAATGATATATTCTTTCTCTGCTGATTCTGCTCACATTTCTTAGTTCAGTGTCACCTTCAGTTGTTTAAATGTTCTTGCTGTTTAGTCCTGTAAGAGCAATGGCATCTCTGAGATTCCTGCTGATGGTGGCTATTTCGGAGATCATTTATCAGACAAGAGTTGATGACTTCAGGCCTTGAGCCGCTCTCTTTGCAGAGCTTTTATGTGAGCCTCTGTGAACGTCCAGCCCTCATGTAATCAAAATTAGAAACAATCCCTAGAATTAGGGCTGGTTGTCATTACTGTTGCAAAATCTGTATATGTTGAGTTAGAATGTTAGAGTTTAGACCCCGTTTCCTGAATGCTGATAGTGATTTAGAGCTTTAGAACCCCCTGAAATGAAAAGATTTGACGATGTCATTATTAGAATATTCTATTAGAACTATATTTTCTTGTCTATATATTGATCACTGTTTGGAACTGGTAATACTCCATAATCCTCCAGGGAAGAGGAACAAACCCAGTTGGTAAAAGATCCATTTTTCCTTGATGAAAGCAACCAGGATTGTGAAGCACCTCTGGTGGTTTTCAGGAAGAACTTATTAGAGCATAACAAATCATATAAAGATGAATATATTTGCAATATGTAGTTTTATACAGATAGATATAGTGTGTGTATGCATAGTTATAAATAGTGTATAATATAGTCATAATGAGCTGTGAGATTCTTGGGTCTTACAGTATTATTGTTACTAAGCGCTTTCGAACGCTAAGTGCCATTAATGCGTTTCACTGAAGCTGTTATTATTTCTGAGTTAATTTTACACCCAAACTGAAATAAGGAAAGCACTTCAGGAAATATTTGGAGGTATTGCTCTGTTATTTAAAATTACTTGGAGAAAGAAGCAAGCCCCTCCCTCATGCTCTGGGGTGTGAGCAGCTGAAAGGCCTCTATTTGAGAAGAAACTATTGAGGGGTTGAATCTAAGCATTTTTGCAGGAGGCGCTTTCACCTCTTACATGAGTGCTTGCAGGGATGTTTTCCTCAATGCACTCTGTGATAATTATTCACATACCACTATGAAAATGCATAGTGGGTACCATATAATGCATATTGCTGTTAGTTACCACTGCATTTGAGAGAATTAACGTTCTCTGGCATTTAATAATTCTCCTCTGGGCTTTTTGCATGATGGTCCAGTGCTCCTCCTTAAGTCAGGTCCCTGTCTTATGGAGGTCCCTGGGATCCCTTGTCTTTCTTAATCACTGTTCTGTCTGGTCTGTCTTTTTTTTCCCTTCTTTTTTCCCCTCCTTGCTTCTTTTGGATGCTGTTTGAACATCCTGAGCCCCTTTTTCTCTTTTTTCCTATGCTGCTTCCAGCATTCCCATTCTGCTTTTTGCCTTGCCTTTGCTCTGCTCTCACTCAGCAGTGTGTCCTACCCCATGAAGCTAAATTTCTTTCCTTTTGTGCTTTACTTTTCTTCTTCTCCTCGTGCTGGGCTGTGTCTGTTTCCCTTTGTTGTTCACTCTTACAGTCCCACTCACATCACTGTTGTCCCTGGGCCTCCCTGCACCCTTGTCAGCCCCTTTCCAGCTCCACTACTTCCAGTTGATATCGCTCTTCCCCCTTCTCTCCTGTTTTCCTTTCGGTGCTCTGCTCGCCTGCTATGTCTGATTAGCTGGCTCCAGGGTGTGCATTAAATGTCAGTATAATTTTTTCTTTCCTCCAGTCTTAAAGGAGTGCCATGAAATGGAACTTGAACACCAAAAAATTCACTTTTGCTGGGAAGGGTTTAACCTGTGGTGTCCAAGTAGGCACTAAATCCCCTCAGGGTTTGCTTCCATTTCTGATGGCAGTTGTTGGAATCCATCCTGATCAACCCTTGTATCGTCTAAAAGACTGGAAATAAAAATGGTTGCTGTAAGTGAACTAATGTCACTGAGTGTACTTTCCTTTTGTTCTCATATCTTGAGTCTATTTGCTGCTTATAGTGTGTCAGACACTTGCTAGTGGTTGCAGTTTCTCTCCTCTCAGGGTATGAGGCTGGCCTTGATAGCAGTGATAATGAGGGAATAGTTGTGGGTGCTGCTGCTTAATTTTTATGTGTTTAATGCAGTCTTTTTCAATAAAGAGAGAATGGATCATAATCAGGTTTTTCTGAGAGCTTCTTGGGGGTTATTAAAGAAAACAGTAAATTGATGGCAGTGGAGAGCAGCCAGTAGGTGTGTCTGACCAACTGTGACCAAGAAAATAGGATGAGCGAGACAGTGAAACAGGCTCTGTGCTACAAATCAATCCAACAATGACAAGCAGGACCAAGCTTGCAGGGGATCAGGCCACAGTGGTTTTGTTCTGGACACTGGGAAAAGGGTTAGGAAAGATGAACGACTCGGCAGCCAGAGGGATTCTGCGTTTTGTTTGCATCTGGATGAACTCTTAGCAGTTAAACAGTGGAGGTAGAGGCAGAGATGGGCTGGTTAGGCAGGCTGCCTTCTGGCCAGGGGATGTGTTGGGCATCCAGACTTGCAGAAGAGCCCCGCTGTGCCATTGCCATCTTTTTTCTGAGCAAGAGCTGGTATTCAGGACCTTCGTTGCAAATCTGGTAGTAGGGATGTGACAGATGAGCATTTGGCATGGAGGGCTTGACCCTTGACTGCGCTTTTGGCAGCCCCATTGCGTGAGGGAATCATAGAAGAGCTAATTGTGCATGTAAGGGCTTTGCTGGGTGGGGGCCAGGAGACCCTTCCATGGCCAGGCACGAATGGTGTGTGCTTCTGCTCAAAACTGGATTTTGATCTGCTTTATATTTAGGGACAAAGTGCTCTTATGGCATCATTGACCCATCTCTCTCAATTTAAAACTCTTCTGTATTGCTCTCAACTGTTCACAGTTTATATTAAGATAAGGATCATTGTTTGATTTGTAGAGAGATTTAGAGTAGCCTAAGGGTAAGCAGCTGGCTTGACAAGGGCAGTTACTTGTACCATGAAAAAGACGTTGCTACAATATATATAGCAAACAAAACCCAGTTCAGAAGGAAAGAAATGACATTTGGGAGTTAAGTCCTGCCTCACGGTGCTGTCACTCACATTAGTGTTTTCTGTCAGGTGACATCCACAGTCTGCACAGCCCCATTCCTGTAGACGGGATGCTCTGTCCAAGATGCAGGGGGAGCTGCAGTGACCACAGGTAACCCTGCTGTAAGGACTGGCTTTTATGTGCTTGACATACATCAGCAGATGAAAATAGAACTGCCTGATGATAAATATATACATGATTAGAACTGGTATTGGGCTGTGCAGGGTGTTCTTCCCTGTGGATTTGCTAATAACATGGTGGAGGGGAAGGCAGAGACTTGTGATAATTAATCTGTTTGATTCCCAAAGATTAAAAGGAAATAATAAGTTCATATTTTATGACCAGCTCCTTTTGCTTTCTCCATCAGTTGAATAGGGAATCTGTCAGAGCAGCTAATCCTTGGTGAGTGGAAGGGTGAGGGGAAAACCCCTTTTTAAGAAGGAATGAGGGAAGTTATTTTTGCACCGCATGTTTTGCTTGCTTTTAGCCCCATGCTCATGGGAACATATTGATGGAAATGTAATAAAAAATAAATTAGAAATTGATATCAAAGTTAAAATTCCGCTGCTGCTTCCTTGAAAAGTAAACATCATCAAGCCAAAATGCATCTTTTAAATAGAAAAGTTAAATTGGAGTGAAATTGTGTGAAAGATTTTAGCTACATCTATTAGTGGCTTTTTACTTGGGTGCATCCGGTGAAGATCTTCAGAAATCTCACTTCTCTGCATGTTTCTTAACAGGGTGCTTCCTGTGTGTCATGGTTTTGGCTGATTTCAAGACCTAAACACACTTAGGAGCCACTGAATTGGGATCTTAAGGCCTATTTACATATGAGACCTTGAGAAAGACACTCGAGCGCAGGTTTCATGTGTTGACATTTTAATCCCATCGTAGCTGAAGCTCTATGGGGAAATAATTTGAAAAGGCAAATATGTTTCCATCAGACCAAATTTGATTCTTCTTCCCTTTTCACATAAACACCTTCCCTAAGATTAGCAATTATCCAGCCTCATCTGGATAATCCGTTCTCCTTCCTTACTTCCAAACCAAAGAAGAGACTGGAGTGGTTGGCAGGAAACAAGCACATTTGCCTTCAATAAGTAGCTTATGCCTAACAACAAAAGAAAACTTTTGCTTGTTCTGAATGTCAGTGGGCAAAAGAAGTGCCCTGGGAGAACATGAGCCGTGTTTTCTTCATCACCTGAGCACCTCCCAGATGGTTCTGTAGGACTTAGTGTCTAGCCAACCAGAAGGTAGTGCTAAATGGAGCCAGGACTGTGGACAATGATCTGTTAGTAGACATTACAGTGATTTACAGCTTTAGAAACCATTGCTTTAAGGCAGGTTTTCAGTCAGACTGCTGAGATAAACTGAGAAGCCAGTGGTGGAGAGGAACAGGTTGGTGCCTGGGTCAGCAATGCAGGAGATGAGATGGTCTCCTACTTTTGCTCATATTGGGCAATAACCTTGAGTTTTGAGTCCCACCCTTCCCCCTTTTCTTTGTTAAGCATTTTACAGCTGGTCTATGCCTCTTGACTTCTGATTTTGCACAGCTACTGCTGCTGATCATGATGTGCAGGAAACATGCCTTTGTGCTGAGTAGCTCAATTCTGGCATCTTGCCATTTTAGGCTTTCTGCTAAGCTCCCTGCATGAGAAAAGCAAGTTACTGTCAAATCGGAGTACTTGTTGGCACGCTGGGTTTTGTACCCTTAAATCCTATAGCCTGTTATTTGTCTTGCTATCCACCTTTGCTGTGGAACAGGATGTTGCTGTACTTATTCTATATAAATACTGAAAAAGAGCAAAGCTTCCCCCCACTGAGGGTCCAGGAATAGGAGAGGTGTTTGATGTATTTACATGGACATATGTAAACAAATGGTCAAAATGAATCACTCTGAGAAGGGGTTATCTCAGCGTGCTCACCGTTCCTGCGTGCCCATTCACAAGGGCTTTTGTAAGGCGTTGCAGTGAAAGACATGAAAAAGAGAAGGTGATGTTGTAGAAGCCTGTGGAAACTCAGGGTCCAAATCAGGGGTAGATAGGATCTGAAGGTTGCTGTTTGAAGATGTACCATGTAAGGGGTATTTATTGACCAAAGATAGCATCAGTTCTCAGTGTAAGGATTGAGAAATGAGAGGTAAGGTGGAAAAAAAGATCTTGTGGAACGTTTTTTACTTGAAGATACATCACATTGACAAGTCAGAGATTGAGGACTTTTGAAGGGTTTTGGGGGTTTCTCTGTTCACCACTTGCCAATACGTGATGCGGTTTGTCGTTGTGACATTTCTCTCACTTAGGCTGCTCGTTTACCTTGGGCTTCATGGATTAGCATGTAAATCATAGCACAGACTGGTATTTGCCTTTCTTTTCTGTTTGGCTTATCTATTTTCCAGAGCACTCACTTCTTTCTGTGTTGTTAAGGTTAGCGGCTCTCAGTTGCACCTATCCATCTCATTGTAACTCTGGGCAGGCCGACATGAAGCTATTTGTTTAACCATTTTGGTATCTCTGTCACCCTCTTGCTGTTGATTGAGTCGGCTGAGGAGACACACATCTCTACGGCCACACTTGATTTGTTGCAGGTCATTTCTCCCCCGCATTCAATTCGCCCTTGTCATCAGTCAACTGCTTCATCCTAGCACTGCTCCCTTCCTTCAGCTTGTGTGACGACCTCCACTGTTGCCAGCCACACCAGATGGAAGCAAAGTTGTGTGCCCATTGTGCCACTGATCACATCCAGGCCCAGGATGATGTGTGCCAGCTGGCTTCAGGGATATCATTTTGTGTGTCCTCCACTTGCCATTGGTTTGGAGGATAATTTGGCATGTTGATTTTGGTCAGGAAAATGATCTGTGCATCTGTGGCATGCCATCTGCTTTGTGTGCAGTCAATGGTGTGGGGAGTGGAATGGTTGCACCTGACCCTCTTCTGCCATGTCCCTGTTGAGAACTTCTCTCTGCTTTAGGTTTACATACACGTATCTGTCTGGCTGTGTCAGTAAAACGCTCTGTCCTAGTGTGTGTTTCAGGGAGAGCATCCAGTTGCCTTTTCAATTACATGTTCTCTCCTTTGTTTTTCCAGTATCCTTCGAGATAATGGCTAGGAGCTTTGCCTTGTGCTCTTCTGGCCTTGCACCATTCTGCTGTAATAACTTGCAGTTGACATGGGTTTATCTGCTCCTGTTTCCAATCACATAGTGTCAGTAGATGCAAATTTCATTAGGGTGTGTTGCATGTGTGCAGCCTTGGATCCTCCTGTGTGTATGTTCTTGCCCACCTAGTAAAAAGTGCTGGCAATGAAGCCCACTGTTACTGGTGCCTCCCCTGCACGTGCTGTTACCTGTACTGGGTGAGGACAGACTGATGCTGTGTTTGAAAATGCATTCCTACACATCTCTCTCTCTCTTTCTCAATCTCTGTTCTGGCTCAGGCTGTGGTACTTGGGAACAAAGCCAGAATGTAGCCCTTATTTTGTGATATGCAACCATCAGCTTGAAAATGCTAAATCAGTTACATGTAGTCTCACCCAAAACGGTAGTGTCTGATGTGTGCAGGTGCTGGTGTACACTGTGTGGGAACCTGGAGTGCATCAGTGCGATGGTTATAACACCTTTTCTCTCAGGAGCAAGAGGCTATCATTATGAATGACTGGGTTATCTAGTCATAGTACTTGCAATACTATTTGCTGACACATGGTAGATGCTGATTTTAGTTTCTCTTTACCTTACTTCACAAAATGGAGCTGGAAATAATTCATTACTTTGTATTTGCTGCTGCACAGAAATGCACTGGTACTTCCAGATGGGAGGTTCAGACTTCTCAAATGTGAAATTTGGTGCTTCTGTCTCAGCAATTTCTTGCCCATCAACTGTTTAAGTCATTCTGCATTTGAATGGGTGAAGTAAGGTATAATTAATGTTACTATTGTTTCCAGTTGTTAGGAAAACCAGTCTGAACCAAAATCACCTGACTGTTCTTGAACAACAGGAATTAGATGAGAGATGTTCCTAAACAATCAGACTAAATTACATGTGTACTTTGGCAGACTTCAAATGAATGACATTGAATCCTTGAAACCCGGACCATTAAGTTAAGCACAGGCTTTGATACCATTAATGAGGAAAATTATGTTTTGACATTCATCCCTTCATAAATTCTGACACTTCCAATTGTCCTCAAGTAACAAAACACCATTGTCATCTGCAGCGATGCACTCTTTGACAGTTTTGCCTGAGCTATGTAAAGCTGGATGCTTTATGTTGGGAAAGGACAAGCATTTCTTGTTTGTGCTTTTATTTCCCTTTCTGTGGTGGTTTCGGGTTCTGGTGTTTAAGCCCTCAGCTGTGCTTCAAGGTCTTGTGCAGTGATGGTCGTGTGGGTCAATAAGGCTTGAGCTGAGCCTCCAGACCTGAGTGATGCTTTGTGCACTGACTTAGCATATTGATGTATGACTGCTTCCTCTTCTAGCCTCATAAAGGGCTTTAATGCTGCTTTTTCTTGTGTTGGTATTGCCTTTTGTTCCCATTACATGGAGAACAATCCAGTCTGAGAAAGATAAATTCCACTATTTGTCTTGTCAGTCTCTGAGATGGAGTTTTCCATTCCGCTGGCCAGGCAGAGGAGCAGCAGTGCTTGTTCCAAGCATGCGTGAGAGGCTCTGCACAGGGACCCCTCACATTCCCAATGGGATCAGTGTACTCACCTCCCACACAGCAATCTGCAAACCTACCGCAGACTTGGCTTACTCTCTTCCTCCCTACTGATGGGTCTTATCGGGGCTGACTTGGGATGTAAAACCACTCAGCAGCCCTTCTTGGTAAGCCATCAATTATTAACATGAAATACCCATTCTGTGCACTCGCACTGCTTAAGGATACATTATGCTGCCTTTTGGTTGACCTGACAAAGCTGCTCAGCACCATTCCTCCCACTGCAAAGCCCTAGATTCAACTTTGCTGCTGGGGCCATATACTCCAGCTCTGGCCGACCTTCCGCAGGAGGGAGAGAAGAGAACATAGCTGAGAATTAATTTCTGGAGAGAGTTAGGAAAAAGTTTGTAAAATATTTTGCTTCCTGAGAAGGGAAAATAGCAGTGATCACTCTAAATGTAGCAGAAATCTAGTTTGTGTTCCTTGCTGACCTTTACCGCAGCATTTACGTGTGTGGTGGAGACATCCTCTAGCTATACAGCTACGTTACTGTTGACCCATTTCCCCAGCAGCTAATGGCTAAGACTGAATACATATTACCACCATTATAATTGTTAAATTTTACCTTGCTGCACCGGGAATTCTGTGAATACTGTGAGTGTGCCCCAGAGCACTTTGCTAATCAAACACAAATTAAAACTAACCCAACTGGCTGCTGTAAAAATAGTGCTACACTTCCCAAGTAGATTTACAGTCCCATGGACTAAGAGAGCTTTGTGACCCTCTCTTAAAAATATGTGGTTGCAATTCCATTTTTGTAGAGGATTAAAATGAGATGCAATAAGGCCTTTAACATACAACCATGAAGCAAAAGAAAGTTGGCTGCTCCTACTCTACCTTTGGTAGAGAGGTAGGTGTTGGCAAGATTTACTTCTGATTTTCTATGCAGAAGAAGTGATTTGTAAGCTTGGTATTGCATTTCCTGCTTCGGTAAATAGCTGTTTTCTGAATGCTGTATACTGCAGGTTTGGTGCCAAAAAAGGCCATTACAGCTTTTACTGAGATACATTGCAGAGTAACCAAAGAAACAACATTAAACCTATATTTTTCTCTTCACCTTTAAGAACATCAGCCAGAACCATGCAGTTCTGAGGAAGGACTAAAAGAAGATACCCCACGTTGTACTGAGAAGGCACATTGCTTGCTGTCGATTGCCATTTCCCTCGCTCTGTACTCAGTGTGGCATCCTATAGCACAATGTAAACAAAATTATAATCTTATCAAGCAGGCTGCTCCTACAGTGATGACAGCTACTTACATTGCCAGAAGCAGGGCCAGGAAAACAGAGACCATTTTAAAGCAGCTGACAAATTTCTGTAGCAGTGTGGGCTGAAAGAAAATGACCATAAAGATTTCATTCCATGCTCTTCAGAAGGGTCAACGTGGGAAGTCTTCAGCAGACCTCAAGGTCTGCAACTCGGATGGGGTCTGTATCCTGAGCATGGTGATAGCTTATGTGTTAAGATGAGGTTGGGAAGGCTGGATGAGAGCACTGTGGGTCTAATTCTTCTTGGGCGTTAAGTGTGTTTGGGGCAGAACATCCTGTTGATGGGATGGAGTCACTGTGCTTAATCCAAAGGTGACTGGACTGTTTTGGGCTGACTAAGGCTTGGGAAGAATGTACTCAGCTGTTTTGCTTAGTAAGGTATGTCCTTAACTCACATGCTGAACTAGTTCTCAGAATATTGCTTTAGTATGCAGTCATGGTGTTATGATTATAGCTTCTGGTTGTGCTCACTGCAGAAAGCTTTGCCTTACCAGGTCTCTGCACAGTGCATGCTTAAAATTTTGCTCATTAAAGAGGTGGTTTTGGAATAATCATAGAATCACAGAATGGTTTGGGTTGAAAAGGACCTTAAAATCATCTAGTTCCAACCCCTGACATGTCACCCAAAGCTCTGCCCAACCTGGCCTTGAACACTGCCAGGGATGGGGCAGTCACAGCTTCTCTGGGCACCCTGTGCCAGTGCCTCACCACCCCCATAGTGAATAATTTCTTCCCAATATCTTATCTAAATCTTGCCTCTCTCAGGTTAAAGCCATTCCCCCTTGTCCTTGTAGAAAGTCTCTCTCCAGATTTCCTGTAGGCCTCTTTGTGTATTTTCCTAGGACTTAAGATGTTGAGCCTATCCCAAAACTTACAGTGTCCCAGTAAAAACTTGTGCCTTGTTCCATATTCATTATGTTTTCAGTTGGCCAGTACATCTTAAAAACCCTGGAGATATGGAGTGAAATACTGCTCTACAGATGGCAACATCAGTTTTAGCATGAGCTCAGGAGAACTTCTCCATCATGTGCTTGCTTTTAAATATAGTGCATGAAAGGTCATGGTTCCAATGCATTTTGTCCTTAACAGAAAGGAAGTATATTTGAAGGTGGCTATATAACTGTCTCTCTAGCTTGTAAAATGTTGTAGCTTCTATATATTTTCAGTTATTCATGAAGTGTATTGCATATATAATTAAAACATTAATAAAAATAACAGCAGGAAGAGTTCATCAGCAATTCAAATACAAATATTTGTGAAAATCTGTCTTCTCCAACATGTTCCTTTTCCCCTCTGACTGTTTTTTTGTTTTGGGTTAAAAATATCATAAGCAACATTGCTTATCCATCCATTTTCACCACCCCCCTATCTCTGTAGGACAGTAAATTCATTTAGCTATTGAATTAATTTACCATAGATTGTGCAAGCTCATTATTGTCATGCACTTTAGGAGACATCACATACATATTCAGCACAGTGAAGGCTCCTGTCTGGCTTTGTATGTCCATTCACACTTCAGCCTAGGGAGTTCACCCAGAGATCTGGAGGAGACCTGACCCTCCTCACTGCATCTTGGCACTCCGCAAAGAGCTCGGGCATCTTTGTAATGGTAATGTCCTGCAAGCAAAAGACTAAAGCTTGAAGTGCTTGTTTTGTTTCCTGTCTTTTCCTTCTGAAAGATGCCTTTGACTGTTTTTTGAAGTATGAAACTGAATCACAGCTGCCTTTAGAATTAGGCAGCGCAGGAGGGTTGGATTTGCTTTGGGAAGGAAGCCAGGAGATCCTGCCTGCCATTTACCATGATTTTGGTAGGACTTGAGTACTCATCTTTTACCATCAGCTTCAAAAGTATGTGGATTCATCTCTATGAGAATCTTACAAACCTTCCAGCGTGTGCCTTTCTGAGCTCATAATACATCTTTCTTTTAAAGAAGTGCTCTCAAATGAGTTAGACTTCTCTAATTCTGGGTTATTAAATTTCCTCAAGATAGAATCTAAGTTATACTTTGCTTCTTATTACCATGATCTATTGTATGTCTGTAGCACATGCTGTATTCCTAAGCAGAACGTGCAGTGTGCAGCACTAGGATGCTGGTTTGAGTAAGGAGCACAGGATCCAGCCAATAAATATGTTGGATGCATTGAGGTTCAGTGCACTGAGTGGAAATAGGTTCTGTTTCCAATAGGTGGATCAAAAAAGGGAAAAGGCAAAAGGAGAAAAATGGAGACTGTTCACTTCCTTCATTAAGAAGTCCCCTGTATTTGAGGTGCTTTTTCAGCTTGGTTTGCTCTCGGTAGGTGAGTCCACGGCCCTGCAGAGAAAGGAATCACTTTCTAGAGAGAGTTTGTCCATGACCTGACTTTAATCTGTCTGCATTTCTTGACTGGTTTAGCATTTCATGGAGTTGTCTCTTTGGAATACTCAGCTGTGAGGAGGATCTTTGTTTTAAGAATAAAAAGAGAGGATTTAAAACCCCTGGCTCCTGCAGGATGCTGAGCTCTGGTGCTATCAAATCCCTCCTTTGGTTTATCTTGTCTCATGTTGGTCTTTTTGAAGGAGCATTGGATATACAGCTGGATTCTTCACCCTCTTGTCTTTCAATCCCAAATGACCTTGGTCATATTAAAAGACTTTTCAATGAATCCCATGCTTTTGTTATTTAAAAAGCCACTATTTACTTCCCACACAAGCAACCTTGCATTTCCCGGCAGGGTAACCAGCCCGCCTCTGTGGAACCAGCACCGAGACGCTGATTTAGTACCTCTGTGAGGAAAGCATTCTACTTGGTGTTATTCTGTCTGTCGATTGACATTAATCCCGTAATTGAAGCATCCAGTTTTAGGATTAAGCTGATATTTATCAGCACAAGCCTGCTAAAAAGGGGCAGATTTGTGGTAAATGGTGATTTAGACCAACCCTGCCAACACACATCAAACTTTGCTGTATCTCTTCATTCTTTACATCCCTGGAAACTCACAATGTCAGCTGCTTCCCAGGTTGGTTGAAAGCTGCTCCCGTCAGCTCTGCGGCATGGAAACATATTAGGTCGAGCAGGCATAGACCCAAAGCATGAAAGAAAATAGCCTCTGAAATTTATAATCAAATAAATGCCACCAACCAGAAATTCAATTTGTAATAGCAACAAAATCCATTTTGGGAACAGAGACGACAGAAGCTTTTTCTATCAGAAAATGTTGCTATTGTGTAAAGTTGAAATTCCCTGAGGAGAAGCTTGGTCTGAAGATGCTGATGGTCTGAGCGCTGCAAGAGCAGTGCCTTTACCTTTGGGCTCATGTGTGAGTTCAATTTGTGAATAAGCCCAGCTGGCACCAGACACTTCCTGGGTCGCAGCAGCCTGGCGGTGAGGCAGCCACTACTCTTAACTGCAGCAAAAGCAAACTAAGTTGACATCATTTTATCAGAAGCTCCCCAGATTTATATCCTTGAACTCTGCTGTTTCATGTGGCAACAGGGAATGTGAACTGCTTATCTCCAACAGAGCGTTTTCCCCCATTCCTTACAAATCTCTTTAATTTGGTGCGGTATGCTTCAGTACTTTTCAGATGTGTTGTCTTTGTATTTTCATATAAGTGATTTCCCCCTTTGTTTTAATTTTGTTTTCTTTGTTTTCTGATTCTTCACAGTATTTCCTTCCCGGCTTCCAAAGGGAGCTAACTAAGCAGAGTGAATTATTTCTCAAAATGGAAAGGAAATGTTAGCCGAGTGTGTGTTGAGTCTTTTTTTCTCTTCTGGATATAGGCCTTTATCTTGTAGTACTGCAAGAACTTGAATGCCTCAAAAACATATTGAGTGAATGAAGCTATATAAAATTCCTGTAAAAAAAAGAACCACAAACATGCTTTGCATGAGTTTAATACTTTTATGTTTCTCTTAGAGATGGTTAATGTCTTCTCTAGAAGCCCTGTGACGATCAGCAGGATTTGTGCAGCGAAAGGAGTGCCGTCCATTAAAAACTGCCTCAAGTTTGGTTTTGGGGCTGTTTTATTTGTTGTCTGCATTGTTTTATCTACGTTTCACAGGCAAAGCCTAGGACTGCTGTAGGTTAAAGAACTGGAAGGAAAGAGAAAGTAAATAACCCTTTTCTTTTTGATTTATTATGCTCATTTCATAGCTGTTTCTGTACAATCTGTTTTGCTGTTTTCTGAGGTAGTCGGTTGGAAAAACAAATTTGGAAATTAGGCAAATATGATTATAAAATGACACACAACTGAGGAGCCTAAGTCTGAGGAGCAGGTGATCCGCCTGAAACGACTTACTTCCCACTTAATTTTTGGCTAATTGCTTAGTCTAAGTCGCTAAGCAAATGTCATGTCTTGTAATTGAATTTTGACTGAGGATGTCTGTCTCTTTTCATTTTATTTTTGTTTTTTAAGTGTATTTAACATTTCTGTTCCAGTATGTGGTTTGTTGCCTTTGCTCTGAACAGCACAGCTGGCTCTTCCTGCTGATTTCCATGGCGTTCAAAGCATTGGCTTGTTCAAGGGCCACCATAGAAGTATCAGAGGGCAGGTTATTTGGTGGCTGATAATGAACTGCTGACCATAAGCTGCTGTTTGGGGTAGAATATGGTCATGTCACAGCCTTGATGTTTCTCTGCATTGGGAGTTGGCTTCATTCTGAGTATATTTCTGCAGCTGTTTGAGTACTTGCTGTTCATCAGACATAATCATAGGAAGAAGTTTTGCAAAAAGGTTCCTGAAATCATCTGTAATTGAATGGAATAGGACTAGATATCAGAAGAAAGCAATGGGAGGGGAATGCCGTCAGAGATATTATCTTACCTATAGGAAAATGGCTGTGTTTGCCAGGCTGTTGGACATTAGCTTAGAAAAGAGATGCTGTTAAAAAGCTTCATTTCCTTCTGCTCAGCTCTTCTGAATGCACTCCATGGTTTCCGAAACCTGAGCAAGGTGGAGTGCTGACCTCAGAGACAACTTTGTGGAGATAAAAGTAGCATTAAAGTCTCAATGTGAAGCAAATATTGACTGATTTACCAGGGATCCTTGCGTTTCTGAATCATCCTTTCAAAAGATTTTATGTCAGCAGGAGGCTCTATGGTAGCAATAGCCAGTTTTAACTCCTTTTAGCTTTTCAAAGCTCAAGTAAATCACTTCTGGATTCTGTGTCCCTCCTGAGATAGAAGTTAGCAGGAAAGTTAGACTCACATACTGCTAATGTGATGTGTTGTGGTGATTCTCATTGCTTATGCCCTGAAACAAGAAATTAATAGATGAAAGAGAACAACCCCAGTTATACAAGAGGCCATCAGGAGGTGAGGAATAGGTGATTCACATAATTCCTGTCTCAGATTTATGTTTCTAAATGAACAATATTTAATGGTGTTTGTGAGGAAGAGGAGGAGGAGAAATAGAGGCAAAGTTGAACAGAAATCACAAAAGATGCTTCTACTTCCAGCAATGAATAAGCAAGACAATACGAGATGTGAAGTAGAATGTCCATGGTCCCCTACACAGAAACTTTCTTTGGAAGAAAAGCAAAAATACAGATTTTGTCTGGTTTTCATGTCTTGCTTTTTTCCATGTCAGAAACAAATATGACTTAGAGGTGCAGCAACATGCAGGTTTGAGACCTTCAGGGATGAGTAGAGGTTGTGCAGGTGTGGACCAAACATGAGCTGATGGAAGATGGGGGAGTGAGTGAGCGGGCTGCGTGATTCTGGCTTACGGCTTGGCTTAAACCATGACAGTTGCTGAAAGGGATGTGTGTTAGTACAGCTAGCCTGCATAATCTGCTGTCCATGTGAGAAACCCCTCCCAGCCCTGACCCCATCTTTAAGAAGGAGTTTTCCTCTTGTATTGGAGTATTTTGAAGATGAGTGTGTTCCGTGCCTAGCGTTTGTGTCTGTAGTCCCTGCATGGACAGCATGGCGTTTCATAGACTCCCTTTGCCTGTTACTCTTGAGCAGCTTCGTACTTAAGCCTCAAATTCCATGTCAGGCACTGCAGAAATCATCAATGCCCTTATCCTGCCTGCATGACGCGCCTCCTTTTCCTTAGTTCTGGTGACAGCTCTGTCTGTAGCTACCCACTGAATACAGCCAGCCCTTGGGGGTAACTTGGCATTATTCATTTGGCAGAGGACTGCTGACCTGAAGCTAGAACTCTGCGTTCAGTGGATCAGATACACACAGTTTTGTTTCTGCATAGAGGAATGTGGTGCTACTAAGCAGTTATGAAGATGCTGTGAGAAACTGGGCATGGACCAAAGACCTTGATGGGAGTCTACAGACCAGCAATGCTGCCAGAGCTGTGAAATCCCAGCTGACATGGTGATTGGGAAGTTAAGAAACTGGGGCAGCTTCATGGGGCAATTTCCAGAAATGCCTCTGTTCTGAGATAGGGGCTGGCTTTTTCCCTTTGCCATAGGTATGATATTGCAGCCAGTACTGTATTTCATGAAGATTTACTGAGTAATAAAATACTTGAGAAGCTGTGAAATTGAAGTCACCAAGTCATTCTGGTAGGCAGTTGCCAGACTTATCGTTTGGGATATGTTTCATACTTGAGAAATGAAATGCCTATGTTACAAAAGGCTAAGTCAAAGCACTGAAATTTATTAAACTCCAGTATACAGTTGTTGTTAACTAATGGTATGGAGTTTTGGTTGGTCTTTTGGGTTTTAAATTAGCTCTCTGCAAAACCCAAATGTCTCTAAAGAGGTATAGTGTATTTCTGGAATCTCAGAGATTCCCTGTTGCCAACCTGCTGTCTCTGCACTGAGACAGTGGATGTCTGAGGGGATGTGGAGTACAAGCTGCTTATTCTATTTTGTGGCATCTCTCAAAGAGATAAAACCTGTTTTCATTCCAGAATTCAATAAAAACAAAATCATTTTAGTGCAAATTGAATTGTTACCATGTCTGTTGCTGAATCATGCGAAATGGGTGCGACTGGCGGAGGCACTGCTGGATTTCCACTGGAATTTTTCATCCTGTCTCATGTTGACTGATGCTCCGCTATCTCCCAGACCTAAGCCCTCGCCACCAGCCTACAGTTGGTGTTAGAAAACATCTGCTTCATTCTCCTGCATGGAAACACGTCTACAGAACTGTTAAAACATTTTGGCTGTCGTGCAATGGGGACGTGGACAGAAATCCATTTAATTGAACATGCTCTCATCAGCTGCCAGAGCCATTGGGGATCATCTAACCAGCATGCAGACACCCAGCCTGGCTGCACAGAGAATAAGCCCAGGTATGGGATGACACTTCTGCCCAGAGCAAAGGTGTTCCTCCTCATCCCTCTTACCAAAATTGCTATGAAACTTTCTTTAATGAAACTTTCCTTAAAAAAATGTTGACAGGAACCTTTTTAATCCTAAAATCCCACATTTTTTCCTCTTTTCTAAACAAGTATTTATTTTTTCTTATTAATTTCCCCCTTTTTTTTCATTCTGCCTATTGGCTCTATTTTTTTATTATCTTTATGTTTTTCAACTCCTTCCTCTGAAAAAGCCAGGAGATGATGGTAGAGAGACAGTAGCAAAAGAGCTCAGTAGCAACTGAGAGTGGGGGGAAGAAATGTAATCAGCTGTTTGTTTTTTCCAGTTTGGTTGCAAAAGCACAGAAGGGAAAATCCATGAACTTTTCCAAATTAAGGAAGCATATTTTGTCCAGAGGATTTTCATGAAATATTTTGATTTGCTTTCCTGCTGTATGTATCTCTCAGTGTTGGTAAATATGATCTAATCAGTCCCTAAGGGCCCAAGGACTGTTGAATTGAACCTAAACTTGTTTCTTGTGGGAGCAGAGGTGGAGAGCTCAGTCTCTGGGCCAGCCCTGTGTTTCTGCTCTTACAGATTTCAGGAGCATGCTAATAGGATTAGGTACTATAAAGCTGACTTGCATTCAGAATTCATATTGAAGGAGAGTGCGCTGTAGAACAGAATTTCTTGCAGAGATTCAACCATTGCATTACCACTTGCTGCTGTGAGCTTCCTATTCCATCCCTTTGCATTATTGCTGTTCCATCTTCCTCTCTTCACATAGCTCCTCAGCTTCATCCAGAGGATCTCCTTGAGATGGACACTCTTGGCCACACAGATACCCTTATGTCAGGGTGGTTTTACATGTGGCTGTGGCAGGGTTGTGATGGCTGTGGACGGAAGAGCTGATGCGGCTGTGTAAGTAGTACATGCTTTGGTTTAATCTTACCTATGTTTTTGCACTGTTTGGGTAAGTGGGTAGCCAAAGTCTGGGCAGCTTTGTCTGTTGAGTGGTGTGAAGTCAGCCCAGTATGGTTCTTAAAATGAGCAGTGTCTTTGCTCTGCTGCTCTCCCCTCTGCAGTCTTTCTTTTTATTCATATTGCAAAATTCTCCAGCGCTGGAACCAGAAATGTGAAATTACCAATTCAACATATGTTGGGTTAAAAATAGAGCGAAACCCACATTCCTGCTAAGCTGAATTTCACATTATTCTGTTAATTCCTGTTTACAGTGTCCAGCCCTGTAAACCTCCCAGCAGTGCCTATCAGCTGGGGGAGCGTGAACAGAGAAGGCACATGTGGTGTTTCTTCAATGCTTCCCAGGCTCCAGCTGTTTTCAGCTCAGGGACTTTGTGCCAGCAGTGATTTCTGTGTAGATAGCAAGCATGAAAAGATTTTTCTTCTGTGAACTTAATCTTCTCTACCCTTAAGCCAGTGTAGGCTTGTGCCATCCACAGCTTTCTTGTTAGGTACAGTAATCACTTGTGTGCGTGTGTTTTGGACATGGTTCCAGTTTGGTTTCGGGTATCCTTGTGTCAGTATTGGAAAAGTCCATGAGCAAGCAGTCCTCATCCGTGCTGTCCATGCTGTATGGTTCCTTTTCCCTTAATGATTCTTAACATTTGCTCTACTGTCTTTTTTCCTTTGATTGTTGGTAGCACTGGGCTGACATTTCCATGGGGCTGTCCACTGTAAATCCAGGATTTCACTCCTGTGTAGTCAGAGGTTGGCTCAGAGTCCATCATTTCATATGTGAAGTCGGGATTGTTTTTCCCACATGCATATTTGACATTTATCTCTATTGAATTTCATCTGCCATCTCATATGTCATATCATTTCATAAGGTCCTTCTGCAGTTCCTCAGTCAGCCTTTGTCCTCATTACCCAGAATAAATTGATATCAGCAAACTTCCTCCCCCTGCTTTCCAAGAGGACATTGGGGAGCAGAGGGCCCTAATTTGACCAGCAGAGGTGACAGGCTTTCAGTCCTGCAGGTCTGTGCATCTCCCTCGGTTAATTGGTACTCAGTAGTACGCTGAGGAATTCAGTATGCTGTGAAATGAATATGTATGTGTCCTGTTTGCTCCCGTGTTCTTATTTACAAGTAACCAGAACAAGCTATGGGGAAAGGCTGCTAATAATTTTCAGCTCACAGGGTGTTTGTGAACGCTGTGTTTGCAAGGGTTAGAAGTTGCAGACATCCAGGGTAATCAGGACTATTGTATTGCTCTTCTTTCTCTTGAGGAGGAAACCAGCAGCTGATGAGAATCCTTCCAAGTACAAAATCTCTTGCAAGTGCTTTTGACAACCTGCTCTAATGAGCTTGAATATTTCTGCAGACAGAGTAGCACGTGTGAGGGCAGAGCAAACAGGTTGTGGGAGTGTGTTTGGAAGAGCGATAATGTGAGATCTGTGGTATTTGGGACTTTACTAGCTTAGAGATCTCTTCCCTGCCCCAGTCCCTGTTCCACTAGAGACACAAAGACACACACTTCTCTGGGGCAGATTCCTTGCTGAATCCAAACCTGAAGTTGTGTACGTCGATATTTGTCTTGTACATGTGCAAATCTGAGTCCCTGGGTTGATGAGTAGGAGAGAAAAGGGAGAGATGAAGCTGAGAGCAGGGATCACATAACAGTTTTCCTCAGCTGGTCACAATTTGATTTCTGTGGATAGCATGAAAGGCACCAATAAAGCCTAGAAAAGAAATGAAGATTCAGAGGTACCCCTCTGATGATTACGATGTAGATAACAGAAGAAATCTGCCATCAGTGTATTGTGCTGCACTTCAACATGGGCAGTTGAAGTTGTAACAGAAAGGTAAAGACCAAATTGGATTTGATCAGGTACATGAATATACAGGCAGGAGTGGGAACATGGTCCTGTGAAGCTCCTTTGCTTTTCTGTCTTCTGCACCAGTAGCTTTTATTTCAGCTAACATAAAGAGATAGTGGGTTTTGGCAGTATTTCAGGCATATCTTCAGATAGAATGAACTGTTCTTGAACCAAATCTCCAAAGGATTTGGCACAAGCGTGGTTTCCCACAGTATGAAATGCAGATTTTTGTTCAGTATTTATAATTGAATGGATATTAATGAATGCCTCAAGAAAATCAGGATCTCTGCTTTTTCTTATTTGATTTCCCTTTGTCTGCTTAATGCTTATGCAGATTAATACGTATTGCACTGGCAAACCCTACCCAGCATCTCTTTCACTGTTGAGGTGGTGAGGGGGAAGGTTCAGCTCTGATGTAGCCATGACAAAACATTTACTGATCAAGTGTATCAGTTTCAGTACTTAATGTCTGACAGTGATGCTGAAGTGGAGGGAAATCAGTCGCTCTCTTTTTACTCATAACCTTTTCTGGGAGTCTGCTGCCAGTACCACAATGCGTGAAGTTGCTCTGTAGGTGTCATTAACTGGAGATAAGTATCATTAAATACTTATTCTTTCTGGTATTGTCTTTCCCATTTAATATAAGAGACCAACCAGTTCCTGTGTGTGCTTGTCAGGAACTGATTTCAATTGCAAAGGCAGGTTTCAAGTACATGGCCAGCTAAGACTTCTGACTACTCATGTATCAGATTCTTCCACTAGAGCAGCTTGCTCCAAGCCCCTGTGTTCAACCTGGCCTTGAACACTGCCGCGGATGGGGCAGCCACAGCTTCTCTGGGCACCCTG
>WYDI02034499.1:0-13827 GCA_009867235.2 Psittacus erithacus
GGGAAGTTTAGATTGGATCTAAGGAAGAAGTTCTTTACTGTGAGGGTGGTGAGGCACTGGAATGGGTTGCCCAGGAAAGCTGTGAAAGCTCCATCCCTGATGGTGTTCAAGGCCAGGTTGGACAGAGCCTTGGGTGCCATGGTTTAGTGTGAGATGTCCCTGCCCATGGCAGGGGGTTGGAACTGGATGATCACAAGGTCCTTTCTAACCCTAACTATTCTATGATTCTATGACACTGTGCTGTGACAAACTGGGGTTACGTCTCAGCAATCCACAAATCTTCTCAGTTTAAGTTTCTCCTTTGCAGCTTTAGAAATTTATCTGGATGAGTGCAATTTACTCAAGCAGAGAGACAGCACCATCACCAGTGCCGCTGCTCTTCAAATTTCACTCCCAGGGCTTCTGGCCCCACCTCTGTACAATCTGCCTTTCCCCAGCACACGATACACACACCAGAAACCCCCACTGGCACCTCTGCAGTAAAATCTACTCACCTCTCCCAAAACAAACTCCAAGTCACTGAACTGTCTGTTTTCCCACAGCCTTCCGTAGTCTTCATGGAGAGTGCACTTAGGGTAACAGGAAAACTGGGAAAAATAAAACCCCACAGAAGTCAGAATTCATTTCACATGGCTCTGCCCAAAAGCACTGTTACAGGCATGATCAGTGGATTTCCTGATTAACTCGACCCCAAGGTAGTATATAAAGTAGAAAATAACAAGCAACCCAAACACCTGCAAGGGCTTGCTCTACAGGGAGGGTAACGAAGGATGGGAAATGAAGGGTAACAGGGCAAGATGGAAGAATTGGGTCTCATCTGAACTGTGAAGGCTGCCTGCAGGAGCCAAACCAGAAACTGCCACGTCTGGAGACAGAGCAGTCACACAGAACCAGTGTGGATGGTTGAGCAGGTTTAGCAGTGACCTGGCAGTGAATTACCTGGAACCTGTACATCTCTCCACTCCTGATGTTATTGTCCACTGTGCCGCCAAAGATGTACATAGCATCTGAGATAACAGCTGCTGCGTGGAAAAGTCTCCCACTGGGTAGCTGGGGAAAGAAAAGGCCAAAATAGGGGAGGGAATAAATAAAAGCCTCTTTTTTTTTAATCCTCACAAAAAAAAGGACCTGCAACAGATCAATAGTGAGAAGGGGAAATCAACATGGACCAAAGTGACACAAACGCCTGCATCCTAAGATCGACATATATTATCTTTTAGGACTGCTTCCTAGTATACCTAGAACATACTTGCACTCACATTCAAAAACACCTATTCATGGCACCTTGTAATCGGAATGGTACATACACAGGACTCCTCAGATCACTGTAGTTACAAAATACATCATTTATCCAACTCAGACTCCACGCGAAGTCGCACCTAGAAAAATACACCCCACTTCTAGAAATAAAGAGATTCTGCAAACCACTGTGAAACCCAGAGCTTATTCCAAATCCTGTCGAGAACTTGAACGGTGAATGATCATCTAACTCAGCAGGATGCTCAATTGGAGGCCTGTAAGCATTCGCCTTGCCCGCAGCTCGCTGCGGCTGACCCATCTGGCCACCGAGTCCCTCCAGCAGAGCCAAGTCATGCACAGAGCCCAATGCTGGAGACGTTTTCAGAGCTGGCACCACAGAGTCAATCTTGCCTCCATCACACCAGGTCCACAGAGCGTAAAGCGACCCCACGCTGCAGGAAGCCCCAGCTATTTATAGGGCTGAGGGATCACACCATTCCATGCAACACACACTTCACCTTGGAACTGTAAAATGGGATGATTTCTGAAGCGAGAAGGAGTCACTGTGAGTCGAAGCTGCTGCGACCCTCCTGCACGGGACAGACCTCATCATTCTGACCTGTTTCTTCTGAGGTTACGCAAAGGTAGCTGATCACATTAGCACATCTCACACCAAGTCCTCAAGTGGTGATAGGAACAACCTTTCCCCCCCTCCCAGTTTGATCAGGCTTGTTTTGTCTTCCAGGCAGCAAATCTCATTAAATCTCTGCCTACGAAATCAAAAGCCCTCTGGTATAAGAAATCTTCTCTTCTTGTACATATTTATAGCCACCACTCGAGTAAGCTCAGACACGAAACAAGATTATGTTTATCTGCAGAGCCACATTTTCCAGGAAGCCATGCTGACTGGCATTTCTCATTACCACCGACTTACCCCGTTCACCACAGCATCACACAACGGCCTCATTTAGCTCGTTACTCACCAGATTTTCCATGAGTTTCTCTTTTCTTCAGACTACAGCTTTTAAGGACACAACCCCCCTGCAGCAGCCAGGACCTGCTTGCTCTTCTCCCTCAGATGTACAAACCACAGATTGGGTCACCTCAAAGGCACGTTTGCCAGCGCCTGTTGAACGAGCCATCCAGATTCCTCTGGATAAACAAGAAACCTTCTGTCTCCAGCAAAACTTCAGGGATACTTTAGCAAAGAAACTTTAAAGTTGGTGCTAATAAATACTGTCATAGGAAGATTCTGGAATAATAGTGATCTATGACATTCCTGTTCCATAGCTCTGCAAGAGAATGAGATCATAGAATCATAAAAATTGTTGAGGTGGGAAGGGACCTTAAAGCTCATCCAGTTCCAACCCCTTGCCATGGGCAGGGACACCTTCCATTAGACGAGGTTGCTCCAAGCTCTGTACAACCCAGAGACCTATTTCCACACAACCAGAAGGGCTGATATCAGCTGTATTATACGAATCCTTTTTACAACTAACTCTTCAGCCAAAAACAAACCAAAAAAGAACAATTCTGCTGGAATCCAAGTGCAGCCGCTTGGTTTGTAATTGTTCAAGGTTCTTTTCAAGCTGGAAACTTTGCTTTCCAACGCAGATCTCATCATTCACCTCTGCTTCCCTTTCAGTTCACCCTCCCACACTGCTGCCTTGCTTCCAGCCATCGCCTTCAAAATCAAAGTATCTCAGAAGGGGTTCTGTATCTTTTTGCATTTCTCATGCTCAGACTCACACCGTATCCTGTCTAGACATCACAAACCAGGTTTGTCCTGGGATGCTCATCACGGTTCTGATTTGACTTACAAAGCTGCGCGTTAAGTGTTGCTGCTTCTGTGTCAGAGACCAGCAATCATTCATGTAGTTGAGATCACAGCCCTGAGCACCATCTCTGGGGCTGATTCCACACACCTTAAAATAAACTTAGTTCAACCTGTGCAAACCCTTTCACTGATTTAAGTTCTGACCTTACCAGGAATACATTCAGCTTCACTTGAAGTCCTTAACAAATTAAGTTGAATCAATGCAAAAGTAAAACGAAATCAAAAGAACAGTTCCCACTCCGGGGTCAATGCTAGTTTTCTACGTGCAACTTAGAACTCGCATGTGTAGAGTCAAGGCTTAAATGATTCTCAGATTGCAGTTTAAGCTGAAATAGCTCCAGATAAATTTCAAGGAGAGAAGAAAGAGTGGAGGAGGAAAAGCATTTGCAAGGCTGGAATTTACTTCTCTCCGCTGGAATAAATTGAATTTGCATTTTTGAAGCCTTCACTTCCAAGTGTTTCTTTATTTACCTCGGAGTCTGCTGTAGGTGGATGTTTAACTGCTGTTATGCTGAAATCTAAACCAAATACCACTGTGACTGAGCAATTCAACACATCAGTTGTGTAGTCTTCTTACGGTTTGCACAATGACTGAGGTAGACAGCAACTAAAACCTTATGCACTAATTGCTTCTTTTCTGCCCTCTTCTGCCTCATGAGAAGCTGAGGGGTTCCTTTCTGGCAGGTGGGAATGCAGATGCTGAACAGAGATGGCTAGGAGGCAGGATGGACAGCTCTTCCCACAGCCTGAGCCCAGCTTCCCACCTCGTGGCTTGATGGCTGGCTGCAATGTGACAACCTGCTCTCTGTGTCGGCTGGCAATGCATGAGGAAGGTGACGCGGTAAAACTCTTGCTATGGCTGACAGGTTACAACCGGTGTCAGGGCAGGCATCGTGTACAGACACTGTGTGTTGCTGCCGACTCATGCTGTTCCAGTGTGTGTCTTCTATCTCCTACTTAGTCCTCAAAGCATTTCCAACTTGTTTTCAGTGCTTCTTCAGACTGAAAATTCAGCACTATGAGCAATACTAGGAAACAGGTAAAATCAAATCCATGGCAGCTGGTCCAAGGCTCTTCTTTCACATTCTCTCAGCTTCTCAGAACCCTTCTTATCTTTACAGAATAAATTAATAATTGTGTACATTTTAACTCTCCTCACACTCGGGTATGAATGAGGAGGTATTAAGGAAGCCGGTTGTTGCACTTCAAAGGCAGTAAAGGTGTGCTCAGGTCTCTTTCGCAACCTAGGAACACTGATGAGCCTCTCTGGCTTCCAATACCATTAAAAACTCTAAGCCAAAATGCCATAAAAATACCTAAAGCCATTGACAAACCAATGTGGTGAACCAACATAAACTAGAAGGTAAAAACACTGGCACAGGGTGCCCAGAGAAGCTGTGGCTGCTCCATCCCTGGCAGTGTTCAGGGCCAGGCTGGATGAGGCTTTGAGCATCCTGCTCTAGTGGAAAGTGTCCCTGCCTGTGGCAGGGGCTGGAGCTGGATAAGCATTAAGGTCCCTTCCAACACAAACCAGGCTGGGATTCTACGAAAAAACCATCTATTTTTCCTCTGGAACTGGAAGAAAACCATAAGCTACAACAGGTTCAAACGATATGTCACTTCTGGTAGCTGTTTATACTCAAAGAGATGCTTCTACGCTATCATACCAGGCAACAGCATGAAACTCTCAACAGATGGGCAGACAGAGCTTTGAATAGTCTTTAAGTTCAAGGAGGTTTAAGGACTTAAAATGTTTTCACATGCTGGGTGCAGAAAATCTATCTGCTCTTCAGACAATCAGAGCTAACTGTCTGGAGTAGCTGACAAGCTGGAGGCTGCTATTCGAAAGGATTTAGCTAGGCTGGAAACATGGGCTGATGGGCACCTCCTGACGTTCTGCCAAGTCCTGCCCCTGCTCTGAGCACGAGGTTACACTCGAAACCTCTGGAAGTCCCTTCCAACCTATTGCTTTAGTGATCCTAAGACTTCCTCCTGTTCATTAACACACTCCAGGTGTGGAAGCCCAGCTCAGCTCTTGTTACGATGGGAATTTGTGTCTAACATGGAAATTCAGCCTTTCCTTTTCCCCTCTTTATTTTCCATACAAGAAAAAAGGGAACTAAAAATCTATCACAGGTACCTGGAAAGGACCTGGCCAAAGGCTATTTCCATTCCTCTGCCCCAACCAGGGCCAACAACACCTATTTCATTCCTGAGAGAGGTTCATCGAGGCTGCTCCTAAAGACTTCCAGTGGCAGAGATTCTTCGAACCTCTCATGAAATCTTTAACTCTGCGCTACTGTTAGCAAGTCAAAAGTGCAAAGGATCACCTCAGTAAGCACCACCTCCTCATGTGAAGCAGTTAACACAGAACAGGGATTGCCATGGATCATAGCAGAGGATAGAAAACTGAAGACCATGCTGAAATCTTTACAAAACGAGATAAATCACTAGATACAAGAGCAAAGTCATAATAACAAAAGCTTGTTGCACTATCAGCTCTCCTGGAGATTTTGCAGTTCTGGTTATGGTAAGTACTAAGGGATGGGACAGTGGGCATCCTTTGATATCCTGCTCTACACTGAGGGTGAGATTTTTCCATTTAATACTCACTGGAGAACACAGCATGGGAACAGGGAAGTTGATTCTTAAACAATGACACTCAAACATGCGCTGTTATAAGTGCAACGGTCAGAATATGAGCCAACCTGTAACTTATTTACAGCTGTAGTAACAGTAAATACTCTTTCCTTTAACATAATCTCAATACATCAGTTGGAGATTTAAATAGTAGTGTTAATGTACAATTTATTAGAGAGAATCAGGCAGTTTAAAGAGCAAGTATTGTCAAATCCAATGGATGCGTCTCAAAAGAACATATACCGAAAACTAACAACAGATGACAAAACCAAGTGACCAGCATTTGCTTCTTTGTGGCACCACGGTGCGTTTTCCAAAATCACACTTCCATAATAGTACTTCTGGGATGTTAACCTGACTTCCTGCACAAACCAGCCTACAAGAGATCCTTGAATAATACTGAAATGGAGCCTTTCTTGTAGGAAAACTTCCTTTCTAGAAAGTATCAAATCTGGTTTGGCCATAGTGAAAAATCTGCCCAAAGGCTCTGATAAACACCCCAAGGAATCACCACCCTCGCTCCTCACAATCTGTGAACCTTCATTTGCTTTTCTTTTTTAGTCTGGGGTATTTCTAGTTTCAGCTTGAAGCTGCTGGATCTTGCTTTATCCTTTACCAATAGATGAAACAGCCTCTGCTCCCCAGAGACTCCGTTTCACTGCTGGCCACTGAGTTTCCCACCTTCAATCCTTCACAGATTTCCCCTCTGAATAACCTTGATTTGTGAACACAGCATGGTGAGACACTGTTCAGGAACATCTACCTAATAAACACGGGGGTAACAGTTATGTTACTAAATGATACTACACTCTGTTGGCGGCTGGAGCCAGGAATATCAGCAGCACTTCCAGCCATTTTACATTACAGGGAGCTTGTCTCAGCTACCCACAATGACTTAAGGTTTTAAGTCATTGTTTCCAGGGGTACTGTAAAGGGAAACTATTAAGCATAGACCACACACCCTGTTCTCAGATATTCTGCTTTACATACACACTGAAATACGTATTGTTTCTGCCCAGCTTAAGAACCACCACTCTGAGTGCACTGTTATTTTAATCATGAATTGGCAAAACTATGGGCAATGAGCAGGCAGCAGGGGAAAGCTGTGACTTGCTCTTTTCTTTCAAGGTCACTGCCAAAAGTTTCTAGTGGTGCAATGACAAGACCCAGTCTCTAAACTACTTATGCAGGGTAACTCCTCCTCGTTCAAACCTGTATTTCCTATCTTCCAGTTATCCAACTTTGCATCCATTTAACATGAGTCATACTAATGCTGTTTTCTTCTAATTTCTTACTGGTGAGTGAGCTACATACACATATTCCTTCTGCTATCACCCACATAAGCTCACATTCTGCTTTCTCTGTGGGAGAACTCTGTAAAAGCACGTAATGAACATCCCTCAGGAAGGAGATGAATGGAGAGTTGACAAACAGGAATCACTCTGTGCAACAACCTGGACTAGTGACTCTGATAAGCAGGTTTTCACCAACTCCACCATTTCCAAGCTGTGCCTCTCAGCGCAACCTGAATCCATCACTGGTATGGAGACCCTGAAAGTTGCACAGAGGACTTTCCAGAAAGGATGCAAGTCTCAGCACTACCTATTGCTTAGAAACATCAGTCTTCTCTTTGGACTCTGAAATGCTGAATTCTCTCTCTCCTAGCAGAACATGAGACCCCGACAGCTACACTTACCACATTTGACAACAGTTAGGGGCCTCACTGCAGGAATTCAGGGATTTGTTCACGTAATAACATGCTTCTTTTGCCCGAGGATACCTCAATTGGTGTAACTGATCTCTGCACAGGGAGACTGTGGCAGACTCATCCACAGTGGGATGAGTAAGTCCTTTTAATCCTTCTTAGCTGCCCACAAACCATGTCACTGTAATCCATGTGAAAAACTCCAGAACTGTACCTCACAGTAAGCCAGAGAAGGTTACCGAGGCATTCACCTCCCTTTTTGCTGATTAAAAGAAAACTAAAGAGCTCTGAAAGTCAGAAATTTGTATTGCTTTTGGCTTTGAAAGGCTGCTCACTAGTACCTGCACTAGGAGATGGTGCGAATCCACCTGGATTCATGGACACTGTAACTGTCCCAGCCACTGACCTTCTTAAAACACTGCAAGGAAGAAGAATTCTCTTCTTCCTCCTGTGGCACCTTCTATAAGGCAGTGGCTGTTTCTAAACATCTCTTCTGATTCTGTGGGGCTGTGTCCACAAATGGATGTGCAATTCCCTCCCAGGCCTCCAGCTCCTCTGTCATTCCCTGCGAAAGACTCCTCTACTGTAGCACAAACCATGATGGGGCATTGTCCCTCTTACTGCCTGCTGGTATTTGATGCTGTTCCAACCTTCTTCAGAAAGCCAAGGAGTTCCAGAGGAAAACTTGAGGGCAGTGACAAAAATGTATTAAGATTATTTTTAAATCCTCTGCTAGCCCTGTGTAAAGGAAATCCAGCACCTCAGGAAGCTTTGGCACTGTTGTACAGGCAGGCACAGACTCAGATGTGATATTCCTCTGCCTGCCTTAGAAAAGCAGAGCCCCCAACTGTGAAGATCATCTAACAGTAAAGATGGAGAGCAGCTCTGTAAAATACAATATGTACATACAGCATCAAGGCGAAGGTATGAGGAGCTATGGATTGCAACTGTGCAGATCAGAAAGCATGTTTGGTATTCATTTTGGAGACATCCTAAAAGCACAAAATAGAAGTTCCTTGTTTATTTGTGAAGCACTGACCTGTTTCACTTTAATTCTCCCTTTTCTACTTATTAAGCCATTTTCCCATCTTCCATGCGAGGCACCATCAACAATTCTGAGGGACCCGAGCAGAGAAGAGGACCTAGAACAGGCCCATTGCCAGACTTGTTTCGAGCTTTTGCTCTACCTCTTTGTCCAAAATGCAGCCAATGCTGGACTGTCTCAGCGCACCTACAGCGCCTGAGACTTGATTGCTGCCTAGCTCATGCAATACTCTTACCTTTCAGGTGCAACCATCATCTCTGCAGCTCTCCATACAGCACACAGACATCTACTATTTCTTCCAACAGACCAGCTAGCACACACTAAACCCGCTGTTACAGCAGCTGAAGTATTTCTACATGGCTTAAGGTAAAATCTATTAAAATTAACAAATGCAGCCACCGTAAGCATTCTAAATTCAGGAGATGCAGATATTAGTACAGGTTTCCTCTCATTTGGGGTACTCACTTGGCCCTTGGTGGTTATTGCCGCTTCATGCTCCCATAAAGAACCCAGGCTTTTTAATTTATACATCTTATTAATGCAACTATGGTCAAAAAAGCCATGTCTGAGTCTCCCTGTGATGTCTATCATTATTTTACAGTCATACCTTCATAAGCAAACACTTCACACTTGACCTAAAAGGGAAATGCTACTCTGTGCAATTACAGAATTTCTAAGACATTACACACAGAGGCATTATTCCAGTGGAGCAATCAAAACCTCATCTAGTTTGGAATTCTGCTTCAACAGCATCACACAGCCAACCACAGAACCACTGGTCCACACAGTGAATTCATCACTAAGCTCACTCAAATAATGACTGACTCAACAATTACAAGTGTTTGATGGGATTTCTTTAAACAGTACTAAGCAAAGTTTTCAACGTGTCAACACTGACTCATTTTTAAGGACTGCTGCCCACAATACTTCAGCTGCTCAACCACTGGTGGGAAGGAGCTAAAAGTCAATGTCCTTGTCAAAAACACGTCCTCGGCCCAACAGCAAAAAATGGGCCAGGCATAAAAGGAAACACCAGGAGCTGAAGGATTTACCTCACTGTCTGGGCTGGGCTGGATAACTTCCCAGGTCTGGGAGTCCACGTCGTAGCAGTGAAGCTCGTTGGGCAGTGTGTTATCTGCAGCACCACCAAATACATAGAGATGCCGGTCAAATGCAACCATTGTGTGGCCGTATCGTCGCTGTGGAGGAGGAGGGGAGCCTCGAAGCAAGTGCTCAGTGGGAATCCGGGTCCAACTGTAATTGGAAGGATAAAGGAGCTCCATTATGGTACTTCCAGAACCTGCATGAGAACAGGCAACAACTCATCCTGATCTGTGTCAGCTCTGTGTTGCTGAACCTCTACCTGAAAATGCGATAAAGCCAGCGTGGTTCCCTCACCCAGATGTAGACCCAGATGTAAATCCCAGCAGCTCAAAGACCACAACTTGGGAAGGAATCCATGATCTATTATCCACTTTAGCTAACCCTTCTAAGTAAAGGGCATCATTCCAATACCATACCCCGTTTTGATAGGGCATTGCTTATTCATTACAGTAGCATGATTTCAGCCAAGGTCTGGAGGCCATCACATATTGTTTCAGTTGTGGTTCCACTTCAGCCAGTAACCAGACTAACCAGGCTGTCAGAACAGACCATAGAACAACTTTCAGGAAGGCAATATTTGGCATCCCATTCTGAATACACCAAGACCCACATTTACTGCTTAAAGTGAATTTACTGAATTTCTGTTCATCTGCTGAAAACGACCAATCTGATGCCCACGGCAAACGGCAAAGTCTCATTAACATGGTCCGTACCTTACCTCCACTTCCTCACCAGGAGATGCGGTATTCTTTCCCAATACCCTTAAGTCTGTGCATTTCTCAACTCAAGTACTAAAAGATTATGTGGATTTTGTGCGATTTAACTGCCTACACTTACATCTTTTCCTTGAACTCAAACTGAAAGAGATTATTGGTAATCTTTGCTCCACTCTGGCCCGAGAAAACAAACATCTTGTCTTTGCAAACAGCCACAGGAAAATTACAGCACGAAGGAGGAATTTCACCACTTTGTTCAATCTGAAAGATAATGAAGTTCACAATGAAGAAGGTATTACTGTGGTGCACCACTGCACATGCTGAGGGTGCTGCAGCACCATGCAGCTCACCAGCAGATCGACAGACCTCATGGCAGCAATGTGTGCAGGCAACTGAGCCCAGGTGATCAACTAATGCTGATCTTAGTCTGCACAGGCTAATTTTACTATGGATAAAAAGGATGGGAGGCTGCATTTCTGGAGCTCCAATGCTGTCAAGATCAGGCATCTTGACAGCCAGCCAGCAAAGCTCCCAGTGGTTACAGTGGGAAGTGCAGGCCCTTTTTACAAGGGGCATGGCCAGTTCATATTCACATTCACAGGCAAAAAGCAAAGTTCACACACACTTGGTTTTCCAAATGCACAAACACAATCATGTGGCAAGGTTTCTGCTCACCTGTGTGACAAACACATTCTGCAGAGAGCAGTGCTGTCCAGCACAGGCCTTTTTAAATAACTGCACATGAAAACCAAAGAAGAAATGCTATGTGTTAACTGAAACTAAAGCTTCTTACCTCTTCCCAGCACGTTAGCTCTCTGTCCTGGAGGCCAACTGTCCACATATCATTTAACCTATAATACAAGAATGCTTGATTTAGAAACAGGTTTGGGTTTTAATTTCAGTAACTTTTAGCTCCTACTTCCACTGGCAGAAAGAAAAACCCTATTAAAATTCTCCTACACCTACATTTAATACTACCACCTCAAGCCTGCTTTAGCATCTTTCCGGTTACGGGTATTCTACAGTTACACACAGCAATTCTGCCTGGAGCTTAAGGAACTGAGCTGTGCACTCTTCAGGATTCAGGGGTATTTACAGAAATACCCCTTATTACCCTGCCACTTTCTGCCTACCCCTACTAACCCCTAGGACAGACCACAGCAGTGATTTGTGTGGCTGAATCCCACCTTCACTGCAGAGAGGTGAATGGAGGAGGCAACCTGACCCATCACTGACTGTTACCTACCTGACTGTGCTTTTCCCAGGACAAGTTACTCACAGTAACTACAGATGATTCCTTTAGTCCTAATCTGCTTGAGGCTCCTGTTCCACAAAAAGCCATTTTTTAACGTGATTAGATGTATTTAACATAAATTAGACAGTTCCTTTCACCCAATCCCTCCTTCCAGCTACTCAAGGTCCTGAGGGAACTCCCTAAGCTGGAACTGAGCAGCTCCACACAGTCATGCCTCTTTCTCCAACTCCTCCCCCAGAAATAAAGAAAAATGCTCACTTGCTGAACTTCAAAGATCTTTTAGCATCTTTATAACCAAGGCAAGGACGTCACATTACACACCCGCACTCTGAGTCACCAGGCGTCTAGGTTTTAAACACATACTGACTTGAATTTGGTGAACTGCAGAAATGTGATGCTCAACAACAGGCAAAGCTTTTGCAGAGCTCCACTTATGGCCTTAAATCACTTTGGGTGCGAAAACATCTCTACAGAGGTGAAAAGTGAAGGACCAGGATTTTACAAAAGCACCCCAGAGTGATCCCAGCACATACCGTGCATTGCCATCGTATCCTGCAAAGATCCACAGCTTGTCACTATACACTGTTGCACCGTGAGCTGACCTGGCAACCGGCAACCTGCAGTTGAGGAAGGCAATTAAAACACTCTTAAATCACCTGCAGAGGTGCTGCAAGAAGGTTCTAGGTGAGGGCTAAAATGCGTAAGAATGAAGCATAAAGTACCCTACACAAAATGGCTTCAAGGGGTGAGACTGAGAGGGCTCCTGAGATGCAAAGCCCACAAGAGCAGAGCAAACCTAGTTTTTTTCTTCCCCAATCTTTGTGGTTCTTACTAAATCAGCCAAGAAGCATTAAACAAAACTGTGATGCCATAAGGCCATCAGCTTGTATGAGGCCATTTGTGCAGTACCCACACTTGTAACCGTGGGGAAAGACAAGGACATGCAAGTTCGGAATACAGGAGTAAGACTCGCCCTCCAGAACGTCAGAAGTTGCTAGAACAACCAGAAAGAGAATTTACTGACATAGTCTAAATGTGCACAAACTCAGCTCTCAAGAAGTAACGTGCTGCTAGGTCTGATTTTGCCTTAGAAGGCTGGATCTCAGGAACCTACGTTCAACAGATCCAAATGTACATCAACTCATTCATCCACTTCGGAAAGCACTCATGTGCACACACATCACAAGTGCGTGCATCTCAGAGCGCCCAGAAAGTCCAACTTTAGACTGAAAAGAACGTGTAGATTTAACTACAAGCAAGCACCAAAGTGGTTTCTGATACAACTGAATTGAAACGATGAGGGATCAACAGATTTCATGCTAACCTTGGGAAAGAAACAATTCAAAAGAAACCACTTCTTTTGCTCTTATCCCTTCTGTCACAGAACTGAAACATGAAGAATGGGGTTTGGTCACATTTCCAATATAGTCCACCCTGGAATGGAGGCCATGCAAAAATCCTCCTTTTCAGAACACCTGAATCTAGAAAGTAGAGCACAAATCATCCCACAGCCTTAACACCAGCACTAGCACTAACTCCAGCTGTGCCACTGTCTGCTGCACTAAGCACAAGGCCCCGCGAAGAGGGGAGCAGTGATGCCAGCTCCTTACCTCCCTTCAGTCTTCCACTCAGTCCACTGCCCAGTTGCAAACTTGTATTCAAAGAGATCGTTTTTATTCTTCAGGTTGGAATTGGAATAAATGTCTCCAGTGTAGCCACCTGGGCGACAACAATTCCATCGGACTCAATTGCAATCCAGCACACACACTTCTAGTTGTTATATCAGAAGAAAACTTAAGTTTAGTTCACACACAAGAGGTATTTAGCTAATGGACTACTACAGGTGGGAGACTCCTTCTCCACTCCCACCCCTAAAGAAACGCTGTGGGAATGTTTCAAGTCTTTACTTTAGATAAAACAGGAGTGCTTCCAAGCTGAAGCTGGAATCAGTGTTAGACATGGAAAACAGTGCATTGCTACAGAGAAATTCTGACACTTCCTAAAAGTATGTTATAAAAATATTCCTAAAAATTTGTGCGCTCGCAGCCCAGAAAGCATCCTGGGCTGCATCAAAAGGAGCGTGACCAGCACGTCCAAGGAGGTGATCCTGCCCCTCTGCTCTGCTCTCGTCAGACCTCACTTGGAGCATTGTGTGCAGTTCTGGTGCCCTCAACACAAAAAGGACATGGAGCTGTTGGAACAAGGCCAGGGAGGCCACGAGGATGATCAGGGACTGGAGCACCTCCTGTATGAAGACAGGCTGAGAAAGTTGGGGCTGTTCAGCCT
>WYDI02034500.1:0-14186 GCA_009867235.2 Psittacus erithacus
CCTGGCAGTGTTCAAGGCCAGGTTGGACAGAGCCTTGGGTGACATGGTTTATTGTGAGGTGTCCCTGCCCATGGCAGGGGTGTTGGAACTAGATGATCTTAAAGTCCTTTCCAACCCTAACTATTCTATGATTTTATGAATATAGTATTCAAATAGTTTGCAAAACTGTTAGTAGACAGTTCACACAATACCTTACCATTTCTGCTAGAGTCTTACTACTATTGACATTATATCTGTTAATGTTCAGCAGTTGTATCAATCTAGACATCAGGCTTATGTCTGATAATGCTTTCAGATAATGCATAGTCTTGTTTGAGTGATAAATAATGGGAAAGGACACCCAAAAGAGATCTTGTATCAGAGAAACCAGGAAAACATATTGAGTGTTCAGTGGCTCAACCACTGCGTCTATAGCTAACTTTTAAAATTATCAGTGAATTAACATATTCTAAATAAAGTAACAGATGGTCAGGATTAAACCGAATTCCTATGGTTTATGTAGACATCTTTCCCAAACTCACGTGCGTAAACAAATGCCTTTAAAAATATAAGCAAATACAGAATTATTTTTCTGGGAGAAATGAATGTTGATCCATGGGAAAACATTAGCAATAAATCACAAATGTTAAGAAATCTTTGTAAAACCTCCGAGTGATGTAGTTAAAAATCATCCAGCGTGGTTATTGGGTTGGTGAAAAAGATGCGCAGCAAGTAGGAATACTGAGGTAATTTCTTTCTTCACACACTTCTGGTGAAACTGATCCTGAAACAAACAAACAAGAATACTGCATGCAGTTGTAGTATTCTTTTATTATAGCTGAAATATCGGACAACATTTAGAAAACCTTGAAGTCATAGCACCACTGTAATGCTTTAAGGTAGGAAACAAATGCCACTCATAATCGTCTTGTCATGCTTATACTATGTTTAGACATTACTGAGCTCAGATGATCCAAGTAAATATTCCAAGATTCCATGCTGCATGGTTGCACGACTGCTGAACCCAGTGTGTTGCAAATGTCACATGAGTACACAGATGGGTAAATAGCCAAGTGAAGATGCCAGATAGAGGTCTGTGCTCCCATTGACATGTAACTTCTAATACCTGTACTACCTAGCTAATAAGTAACTTGTGTATGACTGAGAGGTAATGAATCTGGTGTAAGCTGATATCCTGGTGTTAGAATAATACAAAATTGGCAATTCCTAAAAGCATATATTCTGTGGTGATACCTTCAAGTGGTTCCCAGCAGTACGAGTTAGGTTAAAAAGCAGAAAATATATTGCTTTTCAACAGTGAATGAAAGGAGATATAATATTTCTGATGACTGCAGGTAATCCAATACTAGCATATTTGCAACATCATGCTACACAAACATGATGACGCAACAGTCCAACTGCAAGGCAAGAGAACACATGCAAAAGTATAGTCAAGACACAATGTCACTTGAAACTAGCTATGTCTAAATAAATATAATGCTAACAAATCAGAAACCTATGCAGTAATAAGGAAAGGATAAAAATATTAGCGTATCACCAGGGATGAAGTTGTAGAGTACAGCATTATTTCTGAAGGAACAAACATGATATTAATTTGTGCTATTTTATAATTAATGATGAGCTGAAGAGCCAAATATCTTTCTTCTTGCAACAGAAAAAAATATTTGTGCAAGTTATAGATGAATTGCAGACATATGACATTCATAATACCATAGGAGAATGGGATTAGCTATTCTGCAGAATCAAGAAGCGTATCAAGTAACCTCTGCAATATTGATATATTCATCCTTTACATGAGATCAAACAGCCTGATACTTTTTGACTATTGTAGACACTTGAAGGTTTTTATCTCCGATTTGTAGATATGCAGGAGCTCTGTGTGGGAAATACCAGCTGTTTGGCTATGTAAATCACTGTAGGCTTTCTTGCTTTTATGTAATCTGGAGTCTGAACTTGCTTAAAAATGCTGCAGGCTAAGATGCTTTCCTCAAGAGTGTTCTGCTCAGATGTTCAGCTGTACTAGACAGATGAGATGTTCGGACGCATTCTGTCCATGCGGAGCAGACACAAGGGAAACACTTCAAAAAGGTGCGCTACATACAGGCCTTTAAGCCTGTTTTCAAAAAGCAGTTTACACTTCAGTGCTGGTTGTCATATACCAGCTGGAACACAAAGTCCCTGGGGAACCATAGTGAACTATAGAGCTCTTGCTCCTTTACTAACTAGAGTACTCACATAACATCGAGTCTCTGGAGCATTAGTATACACAGTAGTCAATAGCTCAACCACAATACTCAAGCAGACTCAGCACACATCTTTCTGGTAGCAAAGGATAGGATCTGTATTTCTCTTGAACTACAGACTTGATTAAGGTTCAAACTTTTTAAGTATGCATTCAGACTAGGTAGGAATCTCAACCTCTATTACCAGAAAATGGTCAGGTACACAGAGTGCTCCTGTCATTCTAAGCAGGTAGAAGAACTAAGGCACAGATAAAGCCAAACATGTTATAACCTATCCCACAATGTTTTTATTCCAAGGCAAATTCTTTTTAAGCCTGCTGGAGATAAACTGAACTACAACCAGGCTCGAAGCACATCATGAGCAGAAAATACGTAGACTTGATGTGTGTTCCTTTTATCAGCATCTCATATGCCACAGTAGTACCATGAGAAAGTACCACCAAGACCTTCCTAACCATCAGTGAACATGTGCTCCTCCACAGTGGGGAAAAAAGAAAGTTGCAAGATATGATAAATGAAATATTTTTTGGCCCAAATATAAACTACTCCTCTCACTGGAGACAATTGTTTATGTTACAGGGCAAATCTGACCATTAAGTTACATAACACAGAAAAAATGAAGAATGAAGAAGAATAGAATCATAGAATAGTTAGGGTGGGAAAGGACCTTAAGATCATCTGGTTCCAACACCCCTGCCATGGGCAGGGACACCTCCTACTAAACCATGCCACCCAAGGCTGTGCCCAACCTGGCCTTGAACACCGCCAGGGACGGAGCATTCACAACTTCCCTGGGTAAATATTTCCCATGCTCCCAGGCAGCTCACAGCCTCACTGCCCAGTGCTCACGTCTGCCCCCCGCATTCCCCACCACCCCGGGAGCCTGCGGCCCCACTGCCCAGAGCCTCGGAGGTCCGCAAACCCCCTGCCCCACTACCCGGGCTCAGCAGCGCCCCTCAGACCCGCATTGCGGCCGCTCCCCCTCACCCCGCTCACTCTCTGACGCCGCCACAGCCAATCAGTGCGTGGCCCCCAGGCACGGGGCCTGCTGGAAGCTGTCACTCAAACTCCAGCGTACAAGCACGGCGTGGCCTGCTACAGCAGGGCCTGGTGGAGATAATAATGAATGAAGGTGAATAACAGTAAAGAAGCACAGAAAAATGAAAACAAAAAGGGCAAAGAGAATTATTGAGAGAATAACATTATTCCTAACTATAAGTTCATGCCAATTTGTTGTTCAAAATTTCATGTTATCATAAGGTAATCCTACCCTTGGTGTTTTGTTTTGGGGTTTGTGTTACCTTACTATCCTGGAGCGGAAAGAATTAAGAGTTTATGGACATACTTTTAAGCCAGGTAGTAGCATAAAGCAAATACAAGGCAAATTTACTGTATTTTTTATTAAATCTTTTAAAGAGCAGTTGTAAATACTGTTTACATCATCACATGCATTGAAAAAAGGGCAAACAGCATTACAATGAGATGAGCATGTTTCCATTAATTCTTCCTTATATTTATCCTACAGATTCTTTCCCCCAAAATGTCATTTGGGCAGAATTTTTCTTTTTTAAGTAGTGAATTCTACAATGCAAATGAAGTCTTTTAGGACATTTCCTCTTACATTGATTTCCACTGTAGTATGTAGTGTAATCTAATATGCACCTTTAATATTTAAACTGGCGAATGTAACTGAACAGATTCACTGTCCTGGCAGAATTTAAAATGACATATTGAAAAAAGTTTTTAAAATTATTTAAAATTTTAGTTGCATTTTAACTGTTCTATGGCTTATGCCTCTTGGTATAGAAATTGAATGTATTATTCTTGTTCGGATTAAAACTTTTTCCATGCAGAAAATAATTTTCTGATTTAAACAAAAGGGAGGGGGAGACAGGAAGACAGAGACTGAGTGCTAAATATGTGGAAAAATATAAGTTGAAAATAATGAGTAAAAGAGAAAAAAGAATGCAAAAAAACTCATTGATCTCAAAGAAAAAGAATCAGAGACAATGTAGTCCTTGGTCAGAATAAACATTACTGAGCAACAACTAAAAACATTGGTGTTATCAGCATTGTTCTCAGGCTGAGAATCAAAACCATAGCACTGCACCACCTACTAAGGAGAAGAAAAATGACTGCTACTGCTGAACCCGGGACACCTAGTTTTCCAGAAAATCATTATTTCACACCTCTTCATATTAAGAATGAACTGCAGACTTGATGCTAGTTAGTGGATGAAAAATTAAGGTGTATGCAATACAGGGCATTTTGGATGCTCATAAGTGTCTTTTTCTAACCAAAAAACTACATGCAGAAAGATAGATCATGAACTGAATACATTGATACTTCCATACAGAATAAACATGGAACCATAGTTATTATGTCAGGCCAGTCCAGAGACCACCTTTGTTATTTACTTTGTGAAATAGGATTTTAGGAAACTTCCTTTTTCAAACATTGTAATTATGAGTATGTGTGATGTGAAGGTGAGGTCCAAAACTTGCAAAGTCTCTCAATACACATGTGAACAAATCTTCCATGTTTGCTGGAGAGGAAAGTGTGTCAAATTCACATTACATTAGATTGATTTCACTTATACCAAACTGCAAGTCTGGTGCATTTGCAGTTTAAACAATGACTTAATTCAGGATTTCAACAATGATCAAGTAGCAACAGCAGATTTTGAAGTTTTTTAAATAAGAAGTTTTGATCTACAATTTAACACTAAAAAAGCTGTGGGATTTTTATATGGGCAGTTTATATAAAGGCAGCAGTGAGAGACAAATTATGTGATATGGCAAAGGAAGAATTTGTTTTAACTTTGCCCAGGTGTTTCCCAGTTTTCCTGCTGCAAATTCTGGCATTCTGTATCAGCAGGAGAGAATTCACGGTCTGTACAAAACCAGCTAATGACTGCTGTACTATTCCTAGCGTGCGCCTGCTTCAGAAAAGTATTATCCACACTTTTATACAATCTCAGTCTTTCTTTGTGGTCACCATAACACAAGGCAGGAGCATTCATAAGCATCTGAAAATTAAAAGAACCTCATCTCTTTGAACTGTTTCTAGTAGGTTGCATCATTTGGGAAAGTGGAATATTGTTTGGAAAAGCCAGGAGTTTATTTGCTAAATGACAGTTCTCAGAACTACTAAATTCATTTGGTGAAAAAGGGGGGAAAAGCTAGAAAGAAGAAAAAAAAAAAAAAGAGAGAAAAAAAAGCAAATTCTAAATAACTTCATTTATAAGAATTAGCCCAGATATCTCAGAAGGAAACTGCCCAACTAGCCAAACCAAATTAAAATTCAGAATATACCAAACCAGATGAAACTAAAAATCAAACAAATCTAACATTCAAATAGAACTATAGTACATAACAGGTTTACTCAGTTCTTCAGTCTACTTCCCCTTACAGTGGAAACAACCATAAACCATATATGCAGTGGGCATTCATAACATTATGGAACTTTTCAGAGGTCTTAAACCTAACTATTAAAAGACATAGAATCATAGAATAGTTAGGGTTGGAAAGGACCTTAAGATCATCTAGTTCCAATGCCCCTGCCATGGGCAGGGACACCTCACGCTAAACCATGCCACTCAAGCCTCTGTTCAGCCTGGCCTTGAACACCACCAGGGATGGAGCATTCACAGCTTCCCTGGGCAACTTGTTCCAGTGCCTCACCACTCTTACAGTAAAGAAATTCTTCCTTATATCCAATCTAAACTTCCCCTATTTAAGTTTGAACCCATTGTCCCTTGTCCTGTCACTATAGCCCCTAAAGAACAGCCTATCCTAAACATCCCTATAGCCCCTTTTCAGATACTGGAAGGCTGCTATGAGGTCACCATGCAGCCTTCTCTTCTCCAGGCTGAACAGCCCCAGCTTTCTCAGCCTATCTTCATACGGGAGGTGCTCCAGTCCCCAGATCCCACATATCAAGGGCATTTTCTTTTTGGAACATTATTTTTTATGATACTATATCTACTATGTCATTTACATTTGAAAATACAGTGGAATACAAGATGTGAGGTATTATGGCCTGATATGCTGCCATTTACTCCGTGCAGTGTTACCACAATTTAGAAAACCCTTGAGTGCAAGCCATAATTTTTTAAAGTACATTTAGTGTGATTAGGACTGAGCGTCCCGGTCCCGGACCCGCTCGTCTGGTCAGAGGAGAGCTGATCTTTCGCCGCGTTCACGGGAGAAACCACAGGCCCTCTAGAGGTTGAAAAAAGAAATAACAACTAATTTTATTGTAAACTTCCCTAAAACCGTGTCAGGAGGAACAAAAGTCTTGGCAGGTTCTTATTCTTATAAAAAATACAGTAGTGAAGGAAAGTAAACAGAGAAATAGGATCACTATCTTGTGAATCCAGCGGCATCTTCTCAGTCAGCGACTAGAAATTCTTTCAGCTGTGGTCCTTGCAACGAGCTACCCTGCTGAGAAGCAGGATGGAAAGGTAAATAGCAAGACTGCTGGACGGCTGCCTCTTTATAGGCTCAGACTCTCTTGGCCTCCTCCCACAAAAATGAGGCTCATCTGCAGATCTGGTGAGTCCCAGACCCAGTTCACGCTGTGCTCTAGCAGACGCCTCACCATCAGCGCCGCCGTCTCCGGGCAGTTTTTTCGTTGCCGGGGAGTTTGTTGCTGGGCAGTGGATTTTTGCAGCCTCAGGGCAAACAGCACAGGAAAGCATCCCCCACCTTCGGGGAGCAGGATCCTGCTCTGCCTCCGGCCGTTTGCCCAGCAACAACTAACTGTCAGCTCCTTCTGTCTTTTGAGCTGTTTTGAGACAAACACTAGAAGGGTCTCTTGACCATCACAGTGGGCTCATTCATAACTGAGTTGAGAACAGCCATAAAGAACTGCTCTTTGAAAATATCCTTTGACCTTAAAGCTTTGATGGCTCCCTCCCTTTCAAACTTCATTACCTTAGTCGTTTTCAGAAGAAGATACATTGGGCTACTGCCTCCAAATCTTGGTGTCAGAGTGAGCTCTCATTTATCTGCTATCCTTACCACCTTTGCTAGTCCAAATACTGTACTAAAATAGAGCAAGCTTGTTTCTTTGAACATAATTGCTTTGGGAATTTTAAACTCTAGAAATTACTACAGATAGACAGACAGACAGACAAAGATTTGTGCTTTCCACTTTCAGTGTCTGTCAGACTTTCAATCACACAATGGAAAATGAGTGACATTTCATAGGCTATTACCTCTACTGTCTGCTTCATCTTGCATACAGGCCTACCATCCACAAAAGAACACAACAAATTTTAAATGGGAATTATTTTCTTATCAGGTAAGCTGCACATACTCATCAGGGGAATTCTTTAACAAATATGTATCTGAGATGTTTTAAGGATGATTTGCTTTCCTGTTTATGAAGGTTATTACTGCTTTACATATTTTTCATGGAAGAGCCACTTTGTCTAGCAAATAAATGGAAGTGGGAACCTTACAGTCTTACTAAGAGCTCATTCTGTGTTGATCTTAGCACAGGCTGAACAGATTAATGTGGAAAATTTTTTTGAAAGTGACCAATGATTTTGTTTACTTAGACCATTACGCTTATTTATAATATAACTCTATCAAATTTGAGTCCATGCTGTCACCAATCTGTTTAGGTAGGTATGAAAGTCAGACACTTGTTATTTTGCTAAGCTTGCCCAGATGAATCATAGAATAATAGAATAGTTAGGGTTAGAAAGGAACCTAAGATCATCAAGTTCCAGCTGCCCTGCCATGGGCAGGGGCACCTTGCACTAAACCATGTCACCCAAGATCCCATCCAACCACTTCTTGAATGCTGCCAGGGATGGAGCATTCACAACTTCCTTGGGCAGCTCATTCAAGTGCCTCACCACCGTCACAGTAAAGAACTTCTTCCTTTTATCTAATGAAAACTGCTGCTCTTAAATTACTGCAGGAATTTGCAAGTTGGTATCAGCAGAAATTAAGGCATAAGTTACAGTTAATTATTGTTGAAATTAATGCTGTCTATTCAGCCAAATCTCAGAACACAGAAATAGAATGAGACTAACTCCATTCCCGCTGTCCATATTCATCCTTTTGTTTTTTAACTGTCATGTGTAATAGGACAGAGATATTAATAACCATTGCTCTGGAACCTTTCCAAGAAATCAACATAATAGACATTATGTTTTCTTTGATCGAATATTCATTTGCTAAACATTTAATCCATATTGGATTAATTCATTATGGTATCTAATATATCATTTACATTAATGGGAAATGTATATCATGCCTAAATCACACAAAAATCATTCTTACTAGAATTTTTATTTGTAGTGGCCAATCGGGTTTTCATGGCAAGGTTTTGATAGTAGGGAGACTACTAGGGTGGCTTCTGTGAAAAGCTGCTAGAAGCTTCCCAAGGATCTGATAGAGCCACTGTTGGCCACGGCTGAGCCCAACAGCCATGGTGGTAGTGCCTTTGGGATAACATAGTTAAGAAGAGGGGAAAGTTTCTATGTAGGAACATATTATAAAACCAATCCAACATTTATCAAATTTCTAACTAAGCAATTTTATTTCTTTTTTCCTCTCCAACCACAGGCAAGGTAATTTCTAATCTGTAGTGATTTTTTAGTATGAACACACATTTATTTATTTATTTAGCATGAACACACTGCATTCATTAACTTCTCTTAAGTTAATGTGTTTAATAGTGGGTGCAATCCATATGATCTGGAATGTATATCCAAATCTATTATCATTCTAAACTCATGCAAATATTCTTATCAGCTTCTCTATCAACTATGACTGGTCATGCAAAAACATTGCCTATTAAAAGAAAATTACTTGTAACAGCCCAGTTAGGGAATACTGCCTTAGCTCCTGATGTACTCACTAAAACTCTCTGCCTTCACAACTTCACAACTGTTAAAATTACTTTTTTTGAATTCAATGACCTATGAAAATGCTCCACTTGGATATGCAGTAGTAGGATGTAGAAGCAGAGACAGGTAACAAAATCTACCCAAGCAGGCAGGGCCAGTGTCGGGAAAAACAAAACTCAACTTCAGTTGTTACTTTCAAGAGACATCAAGGACAATAAGAAAGCATCTACTGCTACATTATTAAGAAAAGACTAAACCATGAAAATGTGGGACCATTGCTGAATGTGGCAGCAATTCAGACAAGGCTGACAAAGGCAAGGCTGAGGCACTCTGGTGCCTTTGCCTCAGTGTTCAGCTATGGTGCGTCCCAGGTTGGAACCTCTCTGCAGTTCCTTTCAACCTACAGTATTCCTCAATTCTACAATTTTATGATATTTTATCCTTCTTTTACCTCTTTAGCTTAAGCAAAATGCTTGTATAATTATCCATATTTCCAGCAGCTTGCCTGAGAAGCTATGGCACTGTCTTTTGAGATCTGAAATGTTAGTTGAAACACAGCGGGCTAAGCTTCATGGTCAGCACTCCAAATAATAGAATTCTCTGTGAGAGCTGGACTCAGAAGGACATGACATGTTCTGAGAGAGAAAAATTACCTTTTTTCTCATTTGCTTGCAAGTGTGCCTGGCTATTCAGAGATTTCCTATTCGTCTCTGTCTTGCAGTAAACATTCATGTACGCTAAGCATGAAAATGAGGAATTCATACACAATTCATGTGCAACAGGTTTCTACATGACACCTGGACTGTGAAACGGTGTGTGCCTGTGCTTTCTTAGCAATAACATTCTCCAGTCATGTAGAAAATTATTATTTTTTTTTTACCTTTGATTTGTTCCCTCGTCCTGAAAATTCTCATATGTGTTTGAGTAATTCAGTCCTCTGGTGCTGCACTTTTATTCCAGCTAGATTTATGCAAGTACATTTTCTCATAAAAATTACCTTCTATTCTCTTAGCTTCTGCTATGTAAAGTTGAATTAGCCTGATTTTTCTGGGTACTAACGCAGTCGATGAAGTCAGTGTGAGTTCTCAGTGACCACTATATTTGCAAATGTATCAGGTTTGGCTTTCTCCTTTTGCTTTCTCTATTTTTCTTCTTTACAATAAATGCAAATGTTTTATTTATATTGGTTTTGTTTGGTTGTAGTTCTGCTTTTGTGTTCTAAAAGAAATAGATTTTGGCATTCCCGTTTCATATTTCTTGTTCAACTGGAGCGTTCAGCTGCCAAACAGCAGTAATTGACTGTTCCTTTTTCTACTAACATGAAGATTCACAACTTTCAGCTTTCTGCAGAATAGCTGTGTTACAATTACTTGTGTCCATTCATTGCAGTGCAAATAATGTGATTCATTATCATCATGTCATTTGCAGTGTGAAAGAGATGATGAGGCAAAATGGGAAAATACTGCTTCCAGGAAAAAAAAAAAAAAAAAAAAAAGGAAAATTGTAAACAATTGCTTCAGTTTTGGGAATTGCTGAGTCGATTTTGCAACTGAAAAATTAATACGTAACGGGGATAGATAATACTGTTCTTGGCTTGAACACACACACACACACACATGCACACACACACAGCACTTGTTAGTTGTCTCATCCTACTTTCTCTAGTAAGTCCCTAAACTTTCGGTTGCTGGAGTATGACTTGCTGAGATCAGCTATTCATACTATTCAATGATATTTGAGAAAAAACAAACCACCAAAACTCTAAATCTGGAGATGGGGATTTCAGCCAGACAAAATATTTTATTTTACAGGTACGTGTAAATTTTGAAAAAAAAAAGCAGCTGTACATTCCCCTTGAGCTACTATATTTAGACAAGTGAAACAGATGGTATGGCTCTGCTTCTCCTGCAAAGAATCACGGAATTGTTTAGGTTGAAAAAGACCTTCAAGATCATCAAGTCTGATCATTAACCTAGCACTTCCAAGCTCACCAAGTTCACAAATGGTATCCCCAAGTGCCACATTTCCACATCTTTTAAATAGCTCCAGGGATGGTGACTCAATCACTTCCCTGGGCAGTCTGTTCCAATGCTTGACAACCCTTTCGGTGAAGAAATTTTTCCCTAATAACCAATCTAAACCTTCACTGACACAACTTGAGTCCATTTCCTCTTTTCTTGTTGCTTGTTACTTGGGAGAAGAGAGCAGCTCCCACCTCATTACAGCCTCTGTTCAGATAGTTGTAGAGAGTGTTAAGGTTCCCCCTGAGCGTCTTTTTCTCTAGGCTAAACAACCTCAGTTTCCTCAGCCACTCCTCCTAAGACTCACTCTCCAGTTTCTTCACCAGTTTCATTGCATTCTGAACAGTAAGCATTGCTATGCAATAAAGTTATGTGACAATCCATCACTCCTGAATGACTGAAATTCTATAACCAGAGCCTTTGTTGTGACATGGAGTTAGTTCTCTCTCCTAATACACACCTTTGGCTATTGCCATTGCTCCTGTAGTTTACAGATACTCTGAAACAGTGTCAGTTCTCTAGTAATGTGCTATGATGTACACATTCCCAGATTCATGAGTTCTTCTCACCATGTGAGCTGCACAAGAGTCTGATTAAAGATACACTTCCAATGTGTCAGGCAGCAAGTTTTAAGATCACCCATTGCCACTGGAGTAAACTAGAGTGTAAGTGCTGCCACACGGAGCACGGAACACATTAGTTGTTCAGTTCAGAGCACTGTCACTGGCACATTCATGATTCTCTTTTATTCCTTTAGGTTCAAGAGCTAACAGCTATTGAAAAAATGCAAATATAGTTAGGAAGCTGGAACTGTGTTTTCTCTAGAACCCCAAATCTCATAAAACTCTGGATATGTTCGGATTCAGATGAAAAAACAGAGTTGGTAATTCGGGAGAAATGCTTATGGCCTGTCAACTTTATTTTGGGCATCAAAACTGAAGTTTTACAGCATCTGTTACTCTGGTGTAATTGGATCTTTCAAAATACATTTAATTCGACTGCTCTGTAATGGAATCCAGGTGCGCATCTTTATAGCTTTAAGTGAAAAATAAAGGAATCTTTTATGTTGCAGAAGGACTGTGATTTTAGAGGCATTAAATGGCAGTTCATACTGATAATTTTGCATTGGTTTTGTTTAAAAGAGTACAAAATAAAATACAGATATGAGTGTAGAGAAAACACACTGAAATGTTTTTGTAAATGAAACAGTCTTTATGATGTCTCTTGCTGTCATTTTTCATAGTAGACAGAATCATAATGATTCTCCTCTAATCTTTACAGCTGAAAAAAATCACTGCAGTGCCATTTCCATTTTCTACACATTTTTCTTCTGTTCCCGTCAGTCTTTAGGGATAGATCTGTATTGCGGAGTTCAGAGCTAGTTTCAGTCCTGAGAGCAATATATCTGTGTACATTCAGTCCAGCAAATGGAACATTTGTCAGAAAATTTGCTTATTTATTGTTTTTGTAGGTGTAATCTAAACTTCACATTTTTGCCTGAAATTGGACCCATCTGAAAACCCAAAGCAAAATTGGTGAAAAAACCCCACTAGGAGTAGTGAAGCTTTAATCCTGAAGAATTTTTATTGCCTTTAGTATATAGATATAATTTCCAAGTTTGCACAGAAGTGAAGGCAAATTCCTCCTTTTTTTTATTCATTTTTTCCACAAGCCTCAAAATCAGAAGTTGTAAGATTTGGGATATGGCAGATTACAGTTGACTAGAGATATATATATGCATTCCTTTATCATGAGCATAGTCTTTGACATTTTAAATAATTGAACCTGAACTATAGATTTCAGATAGTTTTTAATGCCCGGCATAGCAGGTTGTAACTTTGCATTTGTATGGTCAAAATTAAAATAAGATTAAATATTTATGATGGGTGACAAACTGCTAAATGAAATAATATATAAGACTACAAGCATTTTCAGTACAAATCTTATATAAATAAAAGACCTAAAAAACGTTCTGCCTAATGCTTGGTAAAATGTTACCTGTATTTCATACATGTTCAGTTCAGAGGAATAAACCATACTTACTTTATAAATTTAAGCTTATTTAAGCTGTTGGGAAAGAGAGAAAGAAAGGAGAAAAAGAAAGTAAAGGAATGCTACAAACTGAATGTGGGCATTTTGTTTTAGAAATACGACAACAAAGGAATAGTGGAAAATGAGAAAAAAACCCTAGATGGTAGCTGATATAGCAGAAAAACAATAATCTGGTATATCAGCAAATATACTTAATCATAGAACCATAGAATCATAAATTAGTTAGGGTTGGAAGGGACCTTAAGATCATCTAGTTCCAACCCCGCTGCCATGGACAGGGGCAGCTTTCACAAAACCATGTCACCCAAGGCTCTGTTCAGCCTGGCTTTGAACACTGCCAGTGATGGAGAATTCACAGCTTCCTTGGGCAATCCATTCCAGTGCCTCACCACTCTTACAGTAAAGAACTTCTTCTTGCTTTGTTGCAAATATAATGTTTGCAGCACTGAAGAATTTTTTCAATGAGAACTAGCCATGAAATATCCTATCCTAAATTAAAAGGCAAGTGACAAATATTTATTTGTCTAGCATATTTTTTTGCTTACAACCATGCTCTGTTTTTCAGCTTAACATCATGCCTCTACAAGAGTTCTAAAAGCATAGGGAAAAACTGAAACAATGCTACATGTACCTTGTCTTTAATAATTTAATTTTTAGCACTTAGGTTTTGCATACTTTGCATTTCATAATACTGTCCAGAACAGGAAAAAAAAATAAATAAATTATAAAAAAGTCATTAAATAGATTTGTCAATTCAGCATCACTCTGTTCACATAGCAAACACATGCATGGACTTCAGTTGCCTGAAATTACCTTTATTTAAAAGAAATGGAAAGATTTTTCAGTGACTTTTCTTTATTTCCTAGTTCTGAGACTTGTTCTCTGTGGGTGAATGCCCCTGTGAGCAGTGGCAACAGCTAATAAACATGTTGACAATAGTCAGGTTAAGCATGTTGACAATGGTCAGAGTAAGTGTAAGGCAAAAGCAGCAGGCTGCAGTAG
>WYDI02034501.1:0-26235 GCA_009867235.2 Psittacus erithacus
CTTATCTCAACCTGTGGGAGTTGTATTCTTTCGATTCTCTTCCCCATCCCTCCGGGAGCTGAGGGAGGAGGTGGGGGACAGCGAGTGAGCTGCGTGGCAGGCCTTAAACCACGACACTACAGGCAAAGAAAAAATTTAGACCTAGAAGCACAAAGTATTTTCATATTTTTAATGTAATTTATACATTTTTTCCATGTAATTTATATTTTCATATATTAAATATTTAAAATTGCTCTTCTGCTAATCAATCAGTTTCACTCACGTATAACATTTCTTCTTTCCTTGCTGCAGATTTGACTATAAGTAACAGCTCTGCTACATTCTATGAAATGTGTCAACATTTTTAATTCTAGAGACAAGATGGTCTGGCACTTTCCTGATAATCTATTTGCAGGAGCCTCCCTGTACTTTTAAATATCCACTTCTTACTTCTACAATTAACCCTCTGAATTGGAGTACAGATTCTCAAGAAAGGGATCTCTTCCTCAACAGTTAGGTTGCCCAAACTCTGGTTCTTATTCTAGCAACTTTCTTCTTTTGGAAGAATTTGTAATATTTTTTAGAAGAGACTCCTAATTTATTCCCAGCCTGAATGCAACTAGTGGTATCTTACAAGTTTTGCAAGTAGCACCATCTTACCCACAGTCCACTAAAAGCTTTCTTGGACATTATCAGTATTCTGTCACTGGTAAGTAGCTAAGTGAGTATTTATTTCATAGGTCCTGTTCTTCCCTTGTGTTCATCAACATATGTAACTGGTCCACATAGTTCTGTAGAACAGAAGGACTAATTTCTTTTGTGATTGACAATTTTGCCTGTTTTTCTAGGAAGAAAACTCCATGTTGATGTTCCACTATCAGCTGCACTATTAATACTTAAAATAGTAATAATAATTAATATTAATTATTAATTTAGTAATGTAGATAGTACTAAAACTAATAATAATTAATATTAATAGGTTTTCTTTCTACTCTTAAATGGTTCCCTTTAAGAATAACAACACAAATGATTAGTAACAGCTGCCAGAGTATGAATTACAAGCATTAACCCAATGGAAAAGGCCATGTAATGCTTAGCAGAGCTGGCTTTTATTTGGTAATTAGTGAACTGCTGCTGCGCAAGTGTGGGGTAAATTGTAGTGTAACTCAGGACCCTTAATCATGGTTTGCTTTCTCATTCAGTTTTGTAACACTCGATAGTCATTACTATGTGCAAGTTGGAAAGACCCCACAAGTTTATGCTAGTTCTGCAATTCCAGAAGCTGGTGTTCAAATGCATGTAAGTAGTAACTGCTTCACTTATTACATCAACCCAAATTTTAATTAATATATTGCATTTGTCTCAAGAGTTCAACAGATTTCCATAAGGTAGAAAGATCAAAAATGTCCTCTAAAGCTTCTCTGACTGCTTTATTATTATCCCACAACTAGCCTATCTAATAATTCCGTGTTCTGACTAACATATATGATCTGGCAGTAAAAAGGAGTTTGCAGGCTTTCAAGATCATCGTGTGATAATACAGTAAAATCACTTTAGTTTTTAGAGCTGTGAGGGAAGATGGAAGATGTGATGCCATGCATTTTACCTCCGCCCCCAAAAAAAATGTTTCATACTGCATAGCGCAGAAAACCTGTGATACATCTGTATGGATGGGAGATTCCCATAATGTCAATTATCACAGGTGGGCTTGTGTACAATACACATCTCCATGTGTATAGGAAGGAAGCAACACAGATGAGTCCAGGTGTAAATTATGATAGTGAAATCACAGACATCCGTCAACAAGCAAGTACAGCCTGTAGTGTCAATATACTGTTGATGATATTGAGAAGGAGCACAATTCTCGTGACAGCTTCTCCAAAGTCAGCAGAACTAGTTGTGGAGCAAAACATCACACAACACAAACATGGGTATCTATTAAGTTACAGGGGAAAAAAAAAGGGAGGGTGGGGGTTGGCTCAGAAATGAAGGTTTTTATGCAATTCTTATTAAAATATGCTACCCAACCTGAGTAACTTCATTAAAAAAAACAAAAAAGTAATAAAAAAAATCTCTTGTGTGGTTTCAGTAACATTGTTCAAAACAATCTTCAGTTAGAAAATACTAATATCAGTTAGAAGGTAGTCTGGGTCAGCAAACAGAACTGCTTATTGTCAATGTACTTCTTCCCTTTTAAGTAGTTCCTGTGATCTGAATTTGTGTTATATTGCTCCCACTATGCAGTTTATACATGGCCACACAATCCCAAGGAATGGAAAGTCATTGTGCAAGTTCCCCAGTGTTCATCGTACACTGCTGTCATGAAACCTTAGGCCTTGTCGCATACTATGAACGCAAGCTGTTCCCAGCTAATGTGAAGTAATTTGCTGTTGCTTACACAATAAATATTAAAACCACAACCACAGTGTGAAATTAAGTGCCTGCCTGCTTTCTTTTGTATATTTGCTAATGGAACAGGAATTAGCAAAGAGTCCATCTGTAATCAGATTTTATTGAGAAATGCTAGGAGCATTTAAGCTTAAGAATTAAAACATGAAATATGTTTTGTTGGAGGTACTATTTGTTTCCTTTTCTGCAAAAATTTGACTTCATTTGTATAAATCAGTGGGAGTTTTGTTGATGTCTCTAAAAGAACTAAAATTACACCCTACTTTAACAACCTTTTAGTTACTAGACTGTAGAGAATTCAAAACTCCTTTTGTCCTCATGCATAAAATCTTCAGTAATCTGTAAAATACTCTTTTCCTGTATACTGCAGCCTTCTGACATGAATACTTGTGTTTCAGAAGCAGCACCAGCTTGTACTGAATTACACACTTCTTTTCAGTGCTCTTAGTTTGTTCTTGACAGTACTAGCTCTTATCAAAGTATCTCTGCAGTGATTCTGACTGGCAAACCATTTTACACTGATGACTTAGTGGTCCATATAATTATGTAGTGATCTATACAACTGCTTGAATTACCAAAAAAAAGGATGACACAGGCAGGATCCACACAGCATGCCATGTAAAAACCTCTTCTGGGGTCCATTCAATGTTGCATGAAAGTGGAGTTTCCGGCACTTAGAGGGATATAAGATTTATCCGCTGTCCCAACACCTGCTATCTATAGTCCTCTTTTAGCTTTGTCTTATTAAAACAGTTATTTTATTAAGCCATTTATTGTCAGACCTTTCCTATTGAGATCCAGAAAGAACCCTACACCATCTCCCTTTCATTCTCACACACACTTTCCTCACCCCAGTGCAGAACAATTTCTCACAGCTACTTTGACTCATCTGTTGTTTATATTTTGTTCTTCTTCAAACAGAAATGGATTTGCAGAATGTTATGAGGCTGATTATCCCTTTTCCCCAAGAAAACAGTAAAAAATCATATAGTTATAGAGCTGGAGTTCTTAAGTCACTCTTAAAGCCAACAGTTTGAACTTGGGGCTCTTTCTTCTTTGGGAAAAATAAAATATATTACTACACTACTGCTAAGTAGGTAGTTGAGATTATAACCTAACCTGGTCATAATCTAACAAACACTAAGCGTCTACAGCAACAACCTGGATGAAAAAAACCTCAGTTTAGCCAGAAGAAGTCTTGGTAACACTCCTCCAATAGACAATGGGCAGATGACTCATAGGCAAGGCGATACTATGGAATCCAGCTTACAAAACCAAACTATTCACTACATGCTTTGACCTTGAAAAGATTTCTTTGACGTGAGAGAAGACAGCTTAAGTGCCCAGCTTCTCATCTCACCTAAGTTTACCCAACATAAACTCCAGAAATGGCTGATTTTTAGAAATGGGAATACCATAGCAAAATGTACATCTGACAAAGTTCAGGAACAATGGGCAATCATAGAATCATAGAACAGTCTGGGTTGGAAGGGACCTTCAAAGGTCATCTAGTCCAGCTCCCTGCAGTGAGCAAGGACATCTTCAATAGATCAGGTCGCTCAGAACCACGTGAAGACTGCTCTGTAAAATTTAACAGCAGAATCCTTCAGATTTGCCTAGAAATCCATCAAGAGGACTTCTTGGTTAAGAAAAAAAAAAAACAACAAAAACCACAACAAACCAACCAAACAAAAAACATTTCAAAAGAATTATTATTTGAAGATGTCCTGGGTTCAGCAGTACAGCCTGGGAACAGTGCTGATAACACCGATGTTTTTAGCTACGCTTAGAATGTTTAGACTGACCAAGGACTTTCTGAGTCTTATGCTCTGCCCTGGGAGGAGGGGAAGCCGGGAGGAAGCAGAAACAGGACACCTGACCCAAACTAACCAAAGAGGTATTCCATACCACAGCACGTCATGTCCAAGATGGAACTGGGGGCAGTTCCCCAGAAGGGCTAGAGAACTGCAGGGGGTGTTGGTGTGGTGAGCCGTTGTATTCTCTTCCCTTGTTATTTCCCTTGTCATTGTTATTATTGGTGGTAGCAGTAGTGATTTCTGTTATACTTTAGTTACTGGACTGTTCTTATCTCAACCTGTAGGAGTTGTATTCTTTCAATTCTCCCCCCCAGTCCTCCAGGAGCTGAGGGAGGAAGGGGGGAAGTGAGTGAGAGACTGCTTGGCGAGGCTTAAACCACGACAGAAGCTTCAAAATCAGTCATGCTGATAGATGGTTTCATTTGTCTGGGAAAGAGCTATTTCAGTACTGTAGAAGAATAAGGAGCAAAAATGAAATCAGCTTGGCAGAGTGGTTCAGCACGCTGCTCTACATCACAGTGATGGAAAGACAGAAAGCTTTTAGAAAAACAAGTGGACAGAATCAATCTTCTTCAAGGCAGCCAAAGACCTAGCTGCCATTTTCATCTGAAGATTTCTTCATTAAAAGAACTGATCATCCCCATTTAGCAGCAGTCTTTGTTAATAAATGTGACTGGTAATGTTGAAGTATTCATGGAGTAATATTGCAGTAGCAGATTTTGTTACTGGGCGTGTCCTGAACAAGTAAGTATTAAATTAACTATACTTTACAGACTAGACCAGAAACTCTTGCATATATAAGGATTCAGAATTAAGCTACAATTGAACTACACGGTTTCTACTCAGTGCAAATGATGATGAGCTTTAGAGAGCAGATATTCCTCATCTGACAATTTGGTACATGGCCACATTAATGACATTGGGTCCTTAATGAGACCAATGCCAGTACAGAATTCATCTGGAGTGATGAAGGTCAGCTGCATTACTCTTAACATGCATGCTACCAGCACAGAAGCCTGAAGGGAAAAACTAACGGCTCATTAGTGGCACAGATGTGCCTGCAAGAAAATGTTCCTTTGGTTATTTATGGTTGGATAAAGTCATTTACAGAATCTCAGTGGAGCCAAGGAGCTATAACCAGAATTGAGAATCTATTTTCTTTTTTAATCCTCACAGGAATTTCCGAATACCGTAACTACACTGCATTCATAAAATGTTCCCCTCAAAGAAAAAATGGTTTCATCCAAACCCTATGTGAAAGAGGTTTCTGGAGGTGGATTTCTGCAGAATATTTTGAAATGAACAATTGGTATGTGTTCTGCATAGTCTAGCCGTTTAGCTGGAACAAAAGAAGTCAGGAACTATAAAGGAGAATGGGATAAAAGAGATAAAGACCCAGTGCCTTTAACAGTCACCAGAAGTATCTCTGGCAAACACACAGTTTAATGCAAATATTATAATGCAGTATAATTAAGCAAAATATTCTCCTGTATACTAATATATTTTGAAACAAATTTCCATCAAAAAAATTGGGAGGATCTCTATTTTCACTTTTGAGCAGATAAAGGCCAAAAGAATACATCAAAATCTCAACACTTGCCCTGTGATAGAAGTTCTCTTTACTGATCATTTCTACCAATGCCTGCCAAGGATTTGTCTTTCGTGAGTGAGAATAGAAGTTAATCAGAAAAAAGGACTACGTGAGCCTTGAGATGGACAAGGCTGAGATATTTCAGAGGATCACAGAATCATAGAACAGTTAGGGTTGGAAGGGACCTTAAGATTATCTAGTTTCAACCCCCCTGCCATGGGCAGGGACATCTCACAGTAAACTGTATCACCCAAGGCTCTGTCCAGGCTAGCTTTGAACACCGCCAGGGATGGAGCATTCACAACTTCCCTGGGAAAACCATTCCAGTGTCTCACCACTCTAACAGTAAAGAACTTCTTCCTTATATCCAATCTGAACTTCTCCTGTTTAAGTTTTAACCCGTTACTCCTTGTCCTGTCAGTACAGTCCCTAATGAACAGTCCATCCCCAGCATCCTTATAGGCCCCCTTCAGATACTGGAAGGCTGCTATGAGGTCTCCACGCAGCCTTCTCCTCTCCAGGCTGAACAGCCCCAACTTTCTCAGCCTGTCTTCATACTGGAGATGCTCCAGCCCCCTGATCACCCTTGTAGCCCTCCTCTGGACTTGTTCCAACAGTTCCATGTCCTTTTTATGTTGAGGACACAAGAAATGCACACAATACTCAAAGCGAGGTCTCACGACAGCAGAGTAGAGGGGCAGGATCACCTTCGACCTGCTGGTCACGCTCCTTTTGATGCAGCCCAGGATACGGTTGGCTTTGTGGGCTGCGAGCGCACACTGCCGGCTCATGTTCATTTTCTAATCAGCCAACACCCCCAAGTCCTTCTCTGCAAGGCTGCTCTGAATCTCTTCTCTGCCCAACCTGTAGCTGTGCCTGGGATTGATCTGACCCAGGCGTAGGACCTTGCATTTATCGTGGTTAAACTTCATAAAGTTGGCATCAGCCCACCTCACAAGCATGTCAAGGTCCTTCTGGATGGCATTCCTTCCCTCCAGTGTATTAACTGAACCACACAGCTTGGTGTCATCTGCAAACTTGCTTAGGGCACACTCAATCCCACTGTCCATGTCACTGACAAAGATGTTGAACAAGACCGATCCCAACACTAATCCCTTCCTGTTACCTTTAACATCCCTAGCCAAGGTTAATTCTAAGTGGCCCTTAGCTTTCCTAACCTGGTCCCTAGCTTCCCGGGCAACATCCCTGTATTCTTCCCAGGCTGCCAGCCCTTGCTTCCACCTTTTATAAGCCTCTTTTTTCCTACAAATTTTCCTCAGCAGCTCCTTATCTCCTTATCCATCCAAGGAGGTCTCCTGGCCCTCCTACTGCACTTCCTTCTAGTTGGATGAAACACTCCTGAGCTTGTAGTTGGAGATCCTTGAATATCAACCAACAATGTTTGGTTGGATGTACCACAGAGAGACAAATGTGACATAGAAAGAAGAGTCAGGCTGTGAATGAAATGCAGGTTTGGGAAGCAACTGAAAAAAAGATAGTTAAAGCTTAGGTACAATCTTCCTGCTAATGGTCTTGATTACTTTTTCTATCTTATCCCTCTGAACTTCATTTTTTAAGGATTCTTGTGGCAGCTAAACAATAGTCCTAGTACGTGATTTAACAATATTCTTTAAACAATGCATTGGGTAATTTTCATCAGGCTTTCTCTTTTCCACTACTTAAATAGTACGAAGAGATTTTCCCTTCGATTGCTTCATTAATTTAGGCCTCTTCTTACACACAGGTGCATCAACATTGAATTATTCCAATTATCTTCATATAATTTGTCATACACAAACAAAAGGCTCAGTTTTAATTTACTGCATCTGTAAAACATCTGTATATAAAGTATTATACCTACATTTAATCACCCCTGCGATGAAGTGAATCACCATTTCCTTCAGCTAACATATCATAAGACCTATCCTAACAAATAAAACATTTTCTTGATTTGTGTATCAGTTCTGTACTAGCCCTCTCTGAAAAGTCAGAGTAAGTCCTGACACTTGTGCTATTTTATATAAGCAAAGGATTTTTATTTATCAAATTATATAATCTAAAACATTATCAAAATCCTTTACTATGTTCTTTTACTTGTAAATCTTTTCTGTCTGATAGAGTAATGCAAACTTGTAAATAGGGCTATTTTGGTTTTTTACTATATAGTTCATCTACTTAGTTGAAAAGTACTAAACAGAACTATAGTCATAATACTGAATAAAGAAAAAAAAAAGAAATAAAATGGTTCTTTGTAGGTAAGACAGATGTTACATATGTGTGAATGAAACACAGAACTAAGTACCAGTATTTAGTATTTGCCATGTAACATATATGTATGCAACACTTTCATTCTCTTCATAATCTTAAAAAATCCTGTAGATTATTGCAATTATTCTTAAGTGTTCAGATTAGCCCATTATTAAAACCATCATTAACATAAAAAAATTATTTTTTTCTCTTTTACATTTTTGAAGCTTTACGTTCAGTTCTGAAACTTACAATTGTTTAAGCATATTAATGGTTAACTTACATGTTGAAACATAAAATATGGAACTTTTCAAATATTAATGACAACAAATTAAAAAACATCCCAAACCCAGTTAGATTCAATGTAAATCAATGTAAACAGTAAGAAACTCCATCAATGTAAATAGTAAGAAAATTATATATGATTAAAACACAATGCTTATTCTGGGTACTTTTCACTAGAATGCATATCCATGTTAGAAAATAAACTGTTCATTTTATATCAGATGAAAAATTAATTTTGTTTTACTCAATTTCCTAGTTGAAACCACTGCATTAAATTACAGAATTTACAGAGCCATGAAAAGGGCAGAAGAAGTTGTGCCTGTTAAAAAATGAGAGGTTTTTGTTAGTATTTTTTCTGCAGTTTATGTATCATATTCTCTACTACAGTAAAATGAAGGTTCAGTAGACTACTTTTAAAGATTTGAAAATCATAATGCAAAGCATAAAATATTAATATAGTCATTTAGTTTTTCAAGCAGATTACACAATGTTAAAATTATGCAGTACATGGCATCTCGACATACAGGCAGATAGGCTCCTCAAATGCACAAAATGCAAATGCACTCGCTTAGAGTAGAATACATGTTTATACAGAATGATGAAGAGCAAAAACACCAAGTGTGCCTGTTTACCTGTACTTTAGTTCTACCTTAAATACGTTAACAAATGAAGCAATCCAACTGCTAATGAGCAGCTGTGGGTTGCACAAACCATCTCTGGACTTACTAAACTGGACATAAAGATTTGCATATACTTCTTATAAATAAAGATACAAGGAAGTGCAATTTTGCTTTGCTTGCATTGCTTTCTGTAAGAACACTGAAAACATTCTGTAGTAACAGAATGACCTTCAATGACATGAACAAGCATTAGGAATTTAAATATCTTTCAGTTTTGGGAGCACAGAATTTGCTACAGGGTACCAACAACATCAGTTTAGCAAAGCCTGAGTCCTTTTCTGAATGAGGACTTCGATATATGCATAAAGTTTAACTGTAAAATATTTTATCAAATATGGCCCATAATGAAGAATTAACTGAAAATTAAGAATACTTCTGATCTTTCAAATGTATTTTTTGCATGAATGTAATAAAATTTCTTTCACACATTTTTTTTTATGGCACAGACTTTCTGAATTGCATTTCTTTGCTCACAATCCTTTTAGCTATTAAATAGGCAACAAAACTATTTTAGCATTTATCTCCGTGCTTTGATCCCCATCCTGTGAGGTAGTCCATGAAAAATTGCAAGTATTCAGGACACCAGTTATAACCAAAATAGGAGTCAAACATTAGTTCCTGAAGAGTGTTACTTGGAGTTTTCTACAATATAAATTACAAGCTATGGTACTGATTTCCTTGTAAAAATATTTATAAAATACTTGCACTTTTCATGTTTCACTGGTTAGTTTTGACAAAGTCCATAAAGCCCTTCATTCTTATTTAAATGAACACGGATTTTGACTAATATTCACATATGCTTACCTGGGAAATTTTAGTATGCTTTGGATGTAACTTAAAAAGAAGTTATTGTCAGAAGTATACGCAACTTTAAGCTGATACTGGCTGAGAAGTAAATGTGTAGAAAGGTGAAAAGACTTGTCTATGTAACAATGTGTGTGCTGGAGTCTCCATTACTCCAGATCATACTTAGCCTTGTGTCAATAGTTTACATAGTGAGGGAGTATGATTAGTTGCCTTGGGTCAAAGACATAGTGCTAAATTCCATTCTTATATATGCCTCCAGCACATCACTTCTAAATAAGGTAAAATTTTCACTGACCTTACCTGTTGTCACTTGTCATTGTGAAGATCAATTTAACTTCACAGCATTCGAAGCATCTTTTATTCCTTTTTGCTGCCACAGCACATCCAAACATGATTCTTTCACTAAGTGCTCTTAGGTCCCCGGCGGGTACTTAAGACTTTCAGGATAACTGTGTAATAAAATGCAGTCTGACTGGCTGCAAACTGCTGGCTTTTGTGCACTCCAGGGAAAAAAGAAAGAAAAAAGAAAAAACCTTCATGCTTCTTCCCTCCAAAGCAGGATTGCAAGAGTTTTTTTAAGACAGAAAAAAAAAGAAAAAGGTGGGGAAGGGGAATAAATGCAAATAATGTGAATATCTAAGGAGTGCTAACAAAATTTAGAAAAACCTTAGTAAGATGGCCACAAGCATTCAATGTAAAATTGAATTCAATGCATGCGGAGTAAAGATCGTGATTTGTACTTTGCCGTAAAAGAAGAATTAAGGAAAAATCTGGGCCTTCAGACAAGATGTTATTATATTGATTCTATATTAGTTCGAACACTAGATCAGGTTTTTCCGTCTAAAGTCTCAGTTTTTAATGTATGTTTGCCTTCAGCTCATCTGGCAGACCTGCAAACAGAATTAGTTATGTAAACCACCTACCCAAAGTCTTTTCAAAGTGAAAGTGAATAAGTAGTTACAACAGTTCTTCAGCATATGCTATTTTTAAGATTTATTTACAATTTATTATGTTTATTTCCTGCGAGTGGTTGCTGGTACACAACAGCAAACTGAATGTGTCTTCTAAAACTGTTTTAAAATTCAAATACTCTTTAGTACTTAATAGTATAATTGTCCACCTTGTTTTTAGCTTAAAAAGTAAGACTTCAAGGGGAAGCTGGAGGAGAGATGATGGATGCTTTAGTTCTTTAAAGAAAATGACTTAAAAGTCTTCTCTGTGTCTGCTTTGAAACTAGTTAAAGTGGGGCTGAACAGAAATAATTCACTACAGTGTGCAAAATTAGATGCCATTTAAAAATATTTAAAACATCAACTTTCAAACTTCATTTTAAAAAGGTATATTCACAGAAAAATGGGGGTAGTGTGGTATTCCATCATATGAATATTTAATATTTTAAATTATTACCTTTAAATGAAAGCAGTAGCTCTAAATAAGAGTATATGCTGTTTCTTCTGATTTAATTTTAAACCTCAAGACCTGTACGTTCTGATGGTGCATTCATGGAAATTTTACAAAATCAAATTTATTTCCCTCAATCAGTGGGGCTTCTTAAACATTTAACTATGTATATACACTTTTTTTTTTGTGAAAGACATGTAAATCATCTGTTTACTGCAAGATAACAGGAAGATTAAAGGAAATACTTGCTATCTAAGTATATACAAATATTTTTAAGTTGGTTTATTTTTTTCACCCTAAACTGCTGTTCAGAGACTTAAACCAATTCAAGGACCTAGATGAGTATGGAATGTGTGCATCAGCAGGTTACACATCACCCTACTGCAATCTAGATGAGCTTGCAAGACTGAGGCACTTTTCCTCCCAACAAGACAGCTCATGTCCTGCTTGAAGTGCTTTAAAATAAGCAATAGGGTCTTTATATAAGTAATTATACCATATGCTTTGAGATAAACCTGAAAGTCTAAATCATTAACTACATCTCTCTTAAAAGCTAAAAATTCAGCTCTTCTGCTAGGAGCTGAGAACAGTACCACATTACAGCAAATATTCTGGCTAAACCCTCTTGTTACAGAGATAGATGACCAAAAGCACTAAAACTGATTTGCAACTGTCTGCAACTTATAGGTTGAATTAGAACCAAAATAGTGAATTTTCAATACTTATTAAGGAGTGTGTATTTCAATACTGATTACTGAGTGAATTAGAAAATTGTAATACACCCCTTCAGCTGCAAATCACTACAGCTTTGAATGAATCATTGCCAAATATAAGAAAAACACATGCGTTTTTTTATATTTATGGTGCTTCGAGAATATTATGATTTCGATGTTTTGTGCATACACTGAAAAAAAAATTCATGTTAATTAAAGGAGTCCCAAATAGTGTCTGCTTTTCAATCATTCAAAGACTAACTAAAACTTCTGTAAAAGTAATTATACATGCTTGTAAATACAAATAGGTCAATTACATGCTTCAAAAGAAAAACTGTGGCTTTTGTTTTACTTATTTTCTAAGATGTTTTAGATAACGAACATTTTACATAAACATTAATTATTGCGGCTTGTGTGATGTATAAAATATTTCACAGAGGACTGTGAACAATGAATGTATCAACAAATAACAGTTTTAAAAACTCAGGAGACATTCTGATCAGAAGGCAAATAAAGCATATAAATGTCACTGTTACAAAAACAAAGCCTGCATGGTATTGGGTTTATTTAATCCCAGGAAAACAAGTTCAGGAAAAATTTACACTTCAGGAAAAAAAAAAAAAAGAAAACAAACCACCAAAACCAACAACAACTACAAACAGCAAAACCAAAACCAAATCACCCAAACAAAACAAAACAGAAAAAAACCCCAACAATCTAACCCCAAAACAAACCAAACAAAATCCAGTCTTTAAAAATGCATAAAATATTTCTGTCTCATCATGATATTTAAAAAAGCAACCTAAAAATCCTTTGTTGGAATTTAGAAACTACATTCTTTACTCCAGCCCAGCTACTGAGAAGGCAATATAACCCCATAGCTTAGTAAGCACAGTATTGCTAAGAACTGGCCATGAGCTTTGTACTGATGCTGCAAGCTCTCAAAACAGAGTTTTGTCAGGATTACTTCATTACTTCAAACTTTTCTTGACCTGCTTGGAACTTTGTTTTAGCTTGTTGAGCTATAACAGCTCTTTTTTTGTTTGGCTTTTTTTCCCCAGTGACTAGATGGCTATGCCTAGTTTGTTTTATTTTTGCATATCTTTGTATTATATAAGCATAATCTTATACATACCATTATAGCAACTAGTTAGCTATTCTGTGTAGAAGAAAATATTCATGGCTGCAACATAATGGTGTAATGCAGAGGAAAACAGACCTGGTATGACAATGGAGTCTTTAAAAGCAGGCGCTGTGGATGCAATGTACAGGAGCACAAGTATGAGATGGTAAGAATCAGTGTGAATCTAGAGAGCCCAGAGCTATAAACAGCTCAGCTAAGGTGAATTAAAGAAATTCAGACATGGAGCTGGTCTAAACCAGTTAAGGGGAACAAGAAGAACAAGAAGCATCCAGAATATGCAACATACTTCCTATATAATAAATTCAGCTTTAACATGGAGTTACAGACCCAAAAAGGAGCAAACTTTGCAATATGTGTTAGGAAACATATTAAACCGAACCTAAGGAGATCCGATAGAGAAAAGGAGGTAATTATCATTAACATCATATTGCTCCCCACAATGGACTCAGGTTCCCAACAAATTGCATGCCCAACTGAGGCTGTCAACTGTAAGAACCCAAGGGGCAGTGGAAGGGTGAACACAACAGGAAAGAAAGGGGTAGAGACTAAGAAGTCCACGTTTAATATTTTTACTGTATTACTATCATAGATTTTTTTTTTTTTTTCCTCCTGCAATAGAGGGGGCTTTGTCTTTTTTTTTTTTATTATTTTCTGTAACAAATTTGAAGCAGTGAATATTCTTTGATTAGTCAGTTTTCAATTAAACAAAAGTTTTTGCTTTACATATATAAGATTTGTTTACTTCTTGCCCTTAAGAAGACATTGAATGTAAAAGAAGCTTCAGATTAGACTCCTGCAAAATTATCTTAAAAGATACTTTAGTGTCCCAACACTACAAAGTAAACTTCCAGTTTAGACAAACCCATGCACTCTGATGTTTGTTTGGAACAATTTCTCCCATAATCTTTTGCAGACTGTTTTTCTTTCTACATACCCTTCCTTTCTGTTTTGTATGTACTAACATTTACATTTAAAAAGAATTCACAGGGGTCTATATCTCTCTGCAGGTATCTGAAATGAAGAGTGTTTTATGCTCGGATGTCTACTTTTTAATATATTTAATCCTAACTGAATAATATTTGGATAACACTTTTCGTTTCAGTTTCAAATAACATAGAATGGAAAAAAGGTTTGCTATAATTTAGTTGCTTCTAGAAGATCCTACTCTGGTAAGACTCCCTTTTGCTTCAAGGCTACCCGGGGCATCTTTCACATGGAGAACATATCCTTTAAACTGTGAATTGGGCAATGTATCACTACAAACTGCATACTAAAATATGTGTGCTTCTATGATCAGCCTACCTCAGGTGAAAATGAACACCTCTAGCCAACCTTTTGCAGATGTCCTTTCCAAGAAATGTAAAATAACGGAAGTACCTACCCTATGCACTGCTAAAGCATATGGGCTGCTAAATGACAGTCATATATAAGTGAAAACATTAAAAAAGACTGCATAGAATATAGCTTCCCCCATGGAAATAATGCGCACACACATTACAGTTACTTCAAGCAAATCTGGAAATGTGAAAGACTATAGGTTTTGATTGAAACAAGTGTTATTTCCTTACTGACTATGTTAATTCAGCAAAATGGTGAAACTGAGCTGAATCATCATGCAAATCTGTAAGAAGCTTTAAAATACTAGCTGCAAAATGAATACACATTTTATATCCATTCATAAAGCCAACAGACTAAAAATCTGGATCTTCCTGAAATCTGCTGAACTTTACAATATACTACAGTGTAAGAAATCATATATTAAGAATTAAAAAAAAGCCCTAGTGTGTGGTACAGTCACAAATACTTGGAATAGAACTGCCTTTTAATTTTATCTCATAATGTGTAGAGATGACATACATTTCCTGATAGAGCTTTAAGTACATTAAGAACATTAAGTATTTTTATATTCCAGTGCAAGACATATGCATAGGATGCTTCACTAATAAACAGCAAGTAAGAGAAATATGCACCCTGTCTGCATCAGAATTCCAGCTGCAGAGGACTGAAAAAAATCTCTGCATTTGAACTTCCAGCTTCATATTCAGTTTTCAGACCCCTAATATCCAAAATACCTAAATGTTAACATGCAGCTGGCCACAATTCTGACACACATCAACAAGCTCCTTTGCCAAGAAAATAAATGGGACAAAAGCTCCACAAACATACGCAAGTGTTGTCCAAAAACATATTACTTCATGCAGACAGAAGCTTAAAAGTTCTGAAACTTCTAAAATATAGGGACAAGTGATAAACACCCTCTGCCTTTTAAATCTCAGACGGCATCCTGGCACACTCCAAAGTCAAGATACCCTTATTGAATATACTAGTGCAGAAAGCAATTCAGAGAAGGAGCTTAACCTGCCTTTCACCTAAAGCTAACACAAATTGTTCCCTACTAACTGTACAAGGAGATCAACATTCCTTGCCTTTTCTTCTTGGGCAAAGGAAACTATTTTTTTCTGAAGAGGTTCTGCTTCAGTAGTGAAACATGCCTAGAAGATTTGAGATAAGCATTTTCCTTTCCTGCACATGGTTGGTCCCAGAGTGATGACTGACCAGAAGGCACGTGGTTACACTCTTCAACATTTCAAAGGTTGTGCTTGCAAATTCAAGAGGTAGAAAAAAAAAGGCCAGATGCACCTGGTCTAAACTAATCTCAGATCTCTTAGTCTGCGATTTCCTGCCTGCTATGTGTCTCTATACTCAAAATCAGCCGTTAGAAAACACTGGAACAGATAAAATGGCATAAGGAGTAGTTTGAGAGAACGGTAAGATTTCTACTAACACAGACAAAAGCCATCCACATCCTAAATATCTGACATTCAAGGTTTCAAAATGTATTATGCCTTCAACAAGTGGATTGTCATTATATAGAAGTAACACCATACCATACTTTTAATATTAAATATTGTAATGTTTTATATGTTTGTTTATCTGCACATTAGGGGAAAAAAAAAAAAAAGTCCAAGATTTGAACTGCCTGAAATCAGGCTTCCAGTCTTGCAAAGAATGAATCAAAACAGTTCTACAAATAAGGAAAAGAGAAAGAGTGGCCAAAAAAAGTTTTAAGGTAAAAAAAAAAAAATTAACACAAGAAAAGTTAGGAGGCCAATTAAGATTTTTTTCATACTCAAAATTATAGCAAAGTCTGTGTTTTGATTGTGAGAAATTTAATGAAAATCTGCAGTTGCGTTGTCATCTACAACTTAGTAATTAAGTAAATCTAAGGAAAAGAAGCTGAAGAACATCTGTGGACTGTATTTCCCACTACGTATATTATATGCATCAGGAGAAAAAAAAAAGGCTGAGAAAAGTGTAATTCTCCAAAATGTATGGAGAACCCAATTCTTTCTAACAAATGACTTATTTTCTATGTCTGAAACATCTTCAGTTCATAATTTATTTCAGGAATTAGAAGTTTCTAAAAGTTCAAATGAGTCCCAGTTGTCATGTTATGCCAACATAATGACATTGTTATGTGTCATATATCATCAAACTGACAACTTTGTGGTACCAAAGGGGAATGAAAGATAATGGATTACAACGAAGGACCTTGAAAAAGTAGGTTTCAGAGTTTAATGATTTCAGCTTAGGCAGAAATCCTTTCTCAGTGTAACATCCTTCTTCTTCTTGTTCATCCTGTTATTTTAATTTCTCCTCCATTTAGGCTTAATATGTAGGTAGCAAACTATTCATTAACAATTGCTTACAACACCTGTATATTTAACAATGGCCTTGCTTCAAAGCATCCTATGTTGCTGTCAATAGCTTTGCAAAGTCTCTGACAATTACAAACATTGAAACAGTCATTCCCTATAAAAAATGCTTTGGCCAGTGTCTATTTTCTTTCATACTAAATCAACAAAATACAATAGAATGATTTGTCCTCGGGCTCAAGGCATTCTTTCTCCTTAGAATTTACGTGAAATCAGTACTTGCGATAAAGAAGGAAGTAAAATACATTTTAGTGATTGTGGCATGTTCCCAAAATCATAACAGAGCACTGGAAACATTTAGATTGTCTAAAAATTTTGTCGAATGACATCTCTCCTTTTATTTGATTCTATACATACACAAGTATATGCCTTTAATAAAATGTAGAACAGCTACATAAAAGAAGGAAAGACATCCAATGCAAAATAGCCCACAGCACTGTAACAGCTTCCTTCTGCAATTAGAGTTGGAGCATGTACCAGATTTTCCCACCTCTCAAGTGCATTTTCCAGTAATTCTAAGCTAGTTGCTAACTTTTTTAATCATCAGAATTGGTTGTAAACAAGATGTTGATACTTATTTTCAAGCAGGTCTTCATAATTGTGGGTGTTGGGAAAAGTACTTGTGGCAAACTGTCAGGATGCCATTTTTGACAGCATTGAACATATAGGATGACATAAGCTGGTAGAGCTTCATTCATTTTAAGAAAACTGCTCACAGCTAAGGGTGTGAGAATGAGAGTACACGCAAACTTCTTTTCCTTCTCATAAATCCATGCAGTTTGAAGTCATTAAAGGCACTGCCTGTCCAATTTCTAATTGCTAAAAAACATTTGAAAAGATAAATATGTCTCTGAAATTTTACCTGTTCCGGGTGTAGATGGCTAGCTTTTGGGCAATGATGGGGCTGCAGGGGTGGCTTCTGTGGGAGAAGATCTGAGGTTGTCCTGTCTGAGACACAGCCAGTTTCAGCCCACCCTACAACAGACCTATCACAGAACAAAGCTGAGGGTGTCAGCTGTGTGTGTGATTCCTTTAGGACAACATATTTAAGAAAAGGCAAAAATGACAGGCAGGGAGAGGAGGAAGGAGAAGAGTGTGAGAAATAATCCTGCAAGCGACTATGTCAGACAAGGAGCTTGAGGAGGTGCTCAGCCACTGGTGGAGCAATTTATTTCCCTGAAGCTCATGAAGCTGAACACACTGGGGTATGACATCCATCCTGTAGCCCGTGAAGAATTCCACACACTAGAGCAGCTGGATATTTCAAGAACTAACTGCAGCTCGAGAAAAGCCCATTCTGGAGCACAGCAAAGATGTGAGGAGGAAGGAGCAGCAAAGTTATGGACTGGCTGTAACCCCCATTCCCCATCCTCTGCCATACCCTACAATGCTAGGTGGGCATCATGCTACTGACAGGGCTAAACCCACAACATCACCAAATTAATATTTGCTTTAAGCAAAGAGTGAAGGCTTGTGCTTATCAGTTCTGATGGAAATTGTCTTACCTCTCTCGACTTCAAATGCACAACTCAAAGAACAGTATCACTAAAGGGCCAGAGTCCAAGCAAATGTTCCTATAAATATCAAAGGAGAAATATAGTTCCTCTTATTTTTAAACAATTTCTCCTAATATATGCATACATACAGCATTGAAAGTCAAGTACATCTTGTACTCTTTTTTTTCACTTATTTCCATCAAATCTTGATTATATTTTTTTAAACCTGAGGCAGATTCCTATGCAAGTACTTTAAAGTATTTTGAGAAGGACAAAGTAAAATTCATCGCTCTGTAGCTTCTTCAAGTTCCTTTTTGCATAGAAGAATCTCACTTGCAGATTCATTTGCAGATACACAAGGAGACAAGTATCCATTATGTCATAATTCAGGCTCCAAAAATCTCCCCCCTCAGACATGGAAATTCCTGAAGTATAACTCACCTCAGGAAACGCTTCCCACAGTTTGCGTGTTAAAGATGAACTGAATTATATTTGCTCTCAGAAGCATGGTTCAGAGAACTCATTAAATATCAATGTGTATTTGGATAAAGCAATTGCTGTAGCCCTTCGACCCAGTCTTCGGACCTGCTGAGCATCAGCTGTTAACTCAGCACTGGAAAGGCCTGAATTGACCTCAGGTTTGGAAAGGCCTTCTAGAAATATTGAAAGTCAGGATGAGTTTCTTAAGTAACTTCTGAACTGAACCAGTAAAATTTCCAGTGCATAAGTGGGGAAAAAAAAAAAAAAGAAGGCAAAAATAGTGCCTTCATCTTATGAACTGTAAAAATAGGTTACTATCAACCATATTTAAGTGCACATATAGCAGCATTCCGAACTTCCACACTGCTGAACACAGTGAGATACAGCACTAGCTGCTCAGCTTGGTAGAGAAAGCAGAAGTCAAGCTGTTGTTCAGATTTACAATTAAAAGTTAAAAGCCCTAAAGTGAGAATCTGAAAGCATTTGAAAATTTGAAAGCCTTGTAAAAAAAACATTCCTAAAAGTTGAAAGAATGTTGTGGTTTATTTGCCTGTAAGATTAATATATGAAAGAATCTATATTTTATGTTTCTATTTTCAGTTTTCTAGACCTACTGTTTATTTGTCATAGAGCATCACCCTGGGCAAGGCTGCTTTCTATTACATGCTTCATGATGGTTTTGAGATAAATTACTGTATCTCCTGGAGTTCTTAATGCCACAGGTATATAGAACAAGTTTAAGAAAAGCTGATTTACTTGCTATCAAACATCATAATCTTACCTTAAAGGCTTAGAAATGAGGCGATTAAAGGATTGGACTCTAATACAAAAGAAAGGATATCACTACTATGCTATGTCTTGAATGAAGAATTACCTTTAGCCTTTCACACTTTTCTGTTTTGTTAAATAACAATTAATTTCTATATAAAGATGCAAAGGTGATTTTTTATATGTACATAAAATAAATGCTAAAGCATTTATATATATAAAAAATATGCATACATGTCTAGCCTTTGAGAAAGCATGCTGTGCAGCTGGCTCTCACATTAAAGCAATCACTTTTAATTATTCACATGTACAAACCTATATTTAGTAGCACGTATTAGCTTATTGTAGTGAAGTGAGGCTCAGATGAGGGATTATTCAGAATATTAAGATGCCATTGTAAAACAGTTCTCTGACAATAAAGGTCCTATCAAAAAGAGTCACAAGAATCCAGACCTTACTGTCAGAGGGACTGGAGCCAGATGATCTTAAGGTCCTTTCCAACCCTAACTATCCTATGTTTATATTTCATCTAAGAATATATATTTTCTTACCAGTTTTTTTCACTTGTTTGTTTCTAAATAAAATCTGGCAGTTTTCTAGAGATATTAATTCTTACAGTGAAGTAATATTTGAAACACAATAATCTAGTCAGGTCAAAATATGTGTTATATTTTACCTCAACAAGGATAAATGGGCCCAGACCCATGAACCCAACAGAACATTATTGACTTTAACCAACTGAATATCCATCTCAGAATGCTTTCTCCATTATACTATGAAGACAGCTTTTTCTTTTCCCTGCTTCTGACCCATAAAAGCATTTACTTATGTCTACCTTGTTTTTATTTCTTTCTTCATTCCAGAAGCCCTTACCTCATTTTAATGCATACACAATACACCCAATACATTGAATGCTGTCATGTCTGCTTTTTGGAACATGAAAAACTAAGGAACAGAAATATTACTTTCCTGGTCCCACAGTAAGATTTAAGTATAGCTTGTAATAGAATAGCAAATTAACTATCATGTCACTATTTGCATGTTACTTTTCAAGGTTAATTTTGGATTAGTCTTCACAGTCAACATTTTTTGTAAGTTTTGTCTCAGGTTGATTCTAATATTTATGAAGTAGTAATAATAAAGACTAAAAAAATTCCAGGAGCACTGTCTTCAAAACAAACTGCTATCTCATAAGGGGAAATATAATAGCGCTCAGTCCTTCATCATTACATACAGTTAAACAGGAGGAGGACTATAGCAACATAGCATGTTTCCTATCAAAATGAAAAAGCACTGGAAATCACTTAAATAACTGAATCTCTCAGTACAGAGACCTTTGATCAAAATGAAATATCTACAGAAACAACATGCTTTGTTCTACAATACAACACAATCAGACTATCAGCAGTATACAGCTTTAATGGCCAGAAGTCACCCTTTTGTGACAACAATTTTGTCACAGTCCAAAATAGTATTTATTGTTCTCAGTGTTTCACCTACTGTGACAGAAAATAGGGATCCATTCAGCATGTAGGCAGTGCCAGTTAAAGTACTTGTCCTGCAATCCTTTTTCTTCATAGGATTGGTTTAAGATGGTATCCTTAAAAGTTTTGAAAAATGCTGTTGCTGATGGACAACATACAATCCCTCTGGCAAATCAAGGATCCCATAAATACCAGCATATCATAAATAAACAAAATAGTCACACATTCCATTTGCCTGTGCTTTCTAGGGAGTGCTGCAAGCATGCTCACCATAAGATTTTATTATTATAACAGCTTGTATTTTATTATTGTAATAACTTGGAATCTAGACACAAGATTTAATATTGCCCAGTCCAATGAAGCTTGATTAGCCACTTGTCCAACCCTGTGTAGTTTGACTTCTAATTCCCTATGCTTGCATCATTCACTTTTGTCACTGCTTAGCTAATGGGTCTTACCTGGGAACTCGTGACTGTTCTCTGAGTCAGAGAAAGAAAAAGACTGTGAAAACATAGAAAAAGAAGCAAACGGGTAAAATGGCAGGATGCTGGTGTAAAGGTCCTGAAGGAGAATGGAACAAAGTTTAATCAAGCAGCAATTCAATATAGTGAAAGTATGTCCAGACTAAAAACTTTGAAAGTCACCAGGCACTGATGGCACCATCTCCTTTACAAGCACCATACTCTCTCTCCGTAACACTAGGTATTACAGCAACTGTCTGCTTTTGTTGGTTTTAGTGTGTTTTGTTGTGGGTTTTCTTTTGTGGGTTTTTTTGTGGATTTTCTTTTTGTTTGTTTTGTTTGTTTGTTTTTTTTTTTCCACTCTGATTTAATGACTGGGGAGTTCTTGTTCTTTTCCTTCTTCTGTCCCCCTTGACCATAAGGACAGAGTCACAGTTGCAGGGTTATAGGTCTTTGCTACAGAAGCAGCAAAATGAAATCAAAAGCTACGCAGAAATGTTTGTTCAGTTCCATGTTCAATAACAGTTCAGTCACAATCACAACCCTATTTTCCTCAAAACATCCAAGGGATTTCTCAATCCAACATTTGCAGAGCCAGATGTTGCTTGTCTCATGAGACTGAATGCAACAGTATCTAGGACACTGCAGCTGCTTGTGATGAACATTTTTTTGATTACAACTCTCCTTCTCTTGTTGGTGATTTTGAGGAATGGTTTGTTATTTTTTGTTTGTTTATTTGTTTTTTTTTTGCCAGCATAGACATATGATCATGCAAGTGCGTGTGTTTTGTTCAACCTGTTCTGTACGTGGAAGTCCTAGATACTGTACTCAGAGAAGCAGAGTTCTGAAGGTACCTGCAAGATTTACGTATTATGTCTGGTCCTGTTTACAGGTATCCTATCCTGGAGTTAGAAAACTAAACAGTTCTATTCAAAATAAAATGTGCATTAATGAAAGGATACCCCTGAGATCTCGCTGAAAATGTGATAAATAAGCAAAATACTAGCAAAAGAAGACAAGTAAACTACTTACATGTTTAATGAATGAAATAAAATCCATTTTATGAAAATTGGTAGTATTTTCCCACTGTGGCATAATGTGAAGTACCCAGCTGATTTTCATTTAATATAGTGTGCTGTAATAACTATAAAGTTCTGATTAAAACCAAACAGGGACCGAATTAAGAATGCATTAATGAGAATGTTCTCTTCATGAAATCCTAAGATATTTTTTGGTTCCCTAAGGATGTCCCAGAATATATCAGAACTCCCTAGTAACCTAATGATGTGTAGAGAGGATACATTTGCATATTTTTTTTACCAAATTACTACTTACTAAAAATTATATGAATGAAACAAAGAATTCAAGAAAATAGTACTCACTAAATTGCCTGCAAAAGGCAAGAGAGTCAGGGAGGAAACAAACCTGGGATATGTTTCCTGTCACTTCATGCATGCGACACGTACTTTCTGGATCAGTGAAAATGGATAATAGCTGTTCATAAATGCCTGTTAATTAACTGTTCTTTCTCAAGCTTGAGGTACAGTTTGGCAGGAGGCAGAATGACTGATTAACTGTTGTCCAGGCTCTACATTCAGCTACTGATATTTTCTCAACTAAGAATGAAAGCAAAGTAAGATTGGCTTGGTACAACACCTTTGCACTGACTATTCAGTACTGACTAACATCATTACCCAGGAATAGAAGGTAAATTCAAAGAATGAAAAGTATTACTTCAAGCCCAAACCTTTGACGAGCTGACAACTTCAACTCCATCTCTAGACTTCTGAGACAGTGAAAGCTCCAAACAGAGCACAAAGCAAGGTCAGCAATTAAATGAAGCATCTGTGCAAGTTCTTGAGAGGTAGGATAATATAAAGGACAGTTGCAGCCTCACTAATTAAAGATAACTTGAGATTATACTTACTAAACCCTACAAAGTGGGCTGAAAGACTAATGACTCACATCAGTATATACAAACTCAGACTTTAAAATGGTTGTCTTTACTGCTGTGACAGCTGCTTTATAGACTATTGCATCATTAAATGGATCAGTATTCCTTTGATGCTGTAGAAAACCTGTCATACACTCATGATGGGAGACTGACCAAGAGGAAATTAAATGCAGAAGTCATTCAGGTAACCATTCCCTTTCTTTAAGGACGTCACTGTGAGCCAGTTAACTTCCAGTCAGATAAGGGAATATAATTACCTGTTACTCTACTGTGCGAGTTATTCCCTGCTATGGATATAAAAGAATAAAGAATGCAGAAGCAACGAACACATTGCTTTCTCCCCTACATAGTCAACCAGAAAATAGGCAAAGGCATCGGGAAAAAAGAGTAGGGAGAGGAAATCTTTTAATTAAAGGAAAAACCCTTTTAAGACTGAAAAGTCTTAAAAAAACCCCACCCCAAACTCAAAGTGGTGATGCAAGTGGGAAAAAAAGAAACTACTCTTGAGTGCTCACTGACAATATGCAGAAGCAGCACACTTAAATTCCTGTCCAGGAGTTTTAAGACAATACAAGAAATGCTACTCTTGCAAAGGACATTCCTCCCTTAGACATGTATTGGAGTTCCTTACACGCGTAAATAAGCACACAACAAAAGGAAATTTGGTGACTTTGGAAAACTTAAATATCCACAGGCTGCTTTGCAATATCTTTGAAAAATACTGAACTGTTGGAAGTTGAAGAAATGATGGTCTCTTAAATAAATAACTAGTTGAAGACAAGATAACAACAGATAGGAATTAAAAACCAATTTTCAAAAATGCCCACTGATTTCTGCAGTCAAGAATATTCATAAAATGATGTGGAAAATGGGGTGATTAATGAGGCGGTAAACCTGACATTACATTCATGAGCATAAAAATGAAGGCTGACTGTGAAGAGCTCTATAAGGACCTTTCAAGTTGGGCAATATGATTGGGCAGATGAAATTCAACAATCCATTTAAAAATCATTAATGCATGCAAACTGATACAGACCCTCCACAAAACTTTTTTGTTTCCTTTCTTTAGCCTTTGCTGCATTACAGTGAAACCAATCTTTTCTGCCACTGCATGTAGAATGCAAGTGCTTCTGGAAAAGAAGAATTAAACTGATGATCCTTCAAAAATTAGGGTTTTCTTTGCTGCCACCCTCAGTCTGACAGTCTTAACCCTTTCCTGCTAAAAATACAGCCCAAAGCCTTAGACTGTGGGAACGAGGGATTACATTTTTATAGAGTCCTGTCCTTCAATTATAAGGGGAAAGCAGCTAAATATTTCTGCCTTACACATGCGCCTTGAGGTATGAAAGTGAATGCTCAGAAAGAAAAAAAATAAAGAATTTACAAGAACTGAAAGGTATACAAACATAAAAGTCTATTTTTTAAAACCTCATAGTGGTTCAGTTTGGAGTACACTATCTAATTGCACATTAGAAATATTTCTTGAATATAGAACTATGTTGACCTTTTCATTTTTGAATACTCATCAAAAAATAAAAATTCAGTGTTCAAACAGTTACAGAAAGTGTTGCAAGAAAGGAAATTCCACAGTTCAGTTCTTGTCCCTGGTTGAACAAGATAATCTCAGCAATGTTAACAGGAAACAAATGCAGATAGGTAGAAAGACCTAAAGCATTTATCTTTAGCGGAAAAACTTTTGCTGATGCAAATGCTATATAACTGATAAGATTTAAGATATTATATTAAATAACTTTTTCAACTGTACCTTAAGTTTGTGTAAGTAGGAACAATTTGAAGCATTCTAATTTCAATGGTTTGATTTAGAAAGGAACAGTTGCAGTGAACTGCTAAAATTTACTGTAAGCACTTGAATAAATTAATGTATATTTGTTTTGCTAGCAGCAGTTGAATCTTTGGCAGTAACTATAAGGATATGCTGATTTTCTTCCATAAGAGATAATGCTGATTCATTTGAGATCTTCACAAGACCTTTTATGTAATCTTTGAAGTATACTTTTTTCCTGCAATGCGGTACAGTTAATTTTAAATATGAATGGATGATGCAACCTTATAAGAACATATTCCATATGGCATTAATATGAAATTAAAGTTTTTCCTGTCTTTTCACATTGCTGATATTATTTTCACATTCTGCTAGGTTCCCCATTTCTGTCAGGACAGAGAGGACAATTGTTAAAATGGGTAGAGTGTAAATGAGTAAATATTGGCAATATTGCAAAGAATAGTGAATCTCAAAATCATTATGACTTCTCCAAATCAAGTAATTCAGATAAGTTGATATTATTTTAAAACAGAATTTCCTCTATGAGAAACCTATGGCTATTGTCTTAGGAAATGCCAATTTCTTTTCAAAGAACAAGTTATAATTGCACAGTACATATTATAGCAGGCATGAAAACCTAAGTAAGCTCATCTCTTCACAACCTGAGGTTTCAGCTTGAGATGGTGAAGTTGAAAGGTATTCACTTTCTCTACTGAATTATCAAAGAAAGATATGGAAGGTACGGTAACGACAGACTAACACAGATGTCATCTTCTAAATGACAGTGAATATCATATAGTTCATAAGTGTCCTGGGTTCAGCAGTAGCAGTCATTTTTCTCCTTTTTAGTAGCTGGTGCAGTGCTGTGTTTCTGACTTTTGGTCTGGGAATACTGGGGATAACAGCGATGTTTTTAGGTACTGCTTAGAATGTTTAGACTGACCAAGGACTTCCTGAGCCTCATGCTCTGCCCTGGGAGGAGGGGAAGCCGGGAGGAAGCAGAGACAGGACACCTGACCC